>WBMY01004999.1:0-185275 GCA_013397315.1 Donacobius atricapilla | reverse complement strand
AGGGGGGGGAGGGGTTGTGGGGTGTTTGTTTGTTTGTTTGGGGGTGGTTTTTTTGGTTTTGTGTTTTTGTTTTGGGGGTTTTTTGGGGGGGGGGGCTGCGTTTTTTCATTTGGTAGGGGTTTTTTGATTGTTTTTTGGTGGTTTTTAGTTTCATTTGTTTGTTTTAATGAAAACTCTGCACCAAATGGGTTTGGGAAGGAGCAGATGGAGAAAAAAGTTATAGAGTGGCAAAGTGAATATAAACCTAATCACATTTTGTAAAAGTGACCATGCTGTGGATTTTGCAGTTATAGACACATTTCATTGCTAACAAATAAAGATATTGAAAAAGCATTAGGATTTCTACTCTATAAATAGTTTTTTTCCTTTACAACAAGGAATCTTCTTCACCAAAACATTTTATATCTTCAATTTCAGTGGTTAATTTGGAGATGTCATAGTCTCCTCCTGATTAATCTCTTGAACTTTCAGTTAAACTACCAACAATTAGTAGAGGCAGCCAATTAGTAGCCAATAGACAGCCAATTAGTAGCAAAATAATGTTTTGAATTAGTACCAGAAAGAAAACAGTGATGCTGGTACAGCAAAGGCTTAGGCCTTGCTGCAAAACTTTTAGTCAAAGGAGATTGGAGAAAAATTCTAACAGCTTTTCTGTCAAGGCAAGTTGTTGACATAGCCAAAATTATCCAATTCCAACTCTGTATGCTTTCTTCAAAGTATAAAAGCTATTAATTGTTCAAGACAGGTCAGTCCAAATACCATGTCTACAAAGATTCCACATAAAGCATAATAGCTTTATATCAGTGTCCATCTGAATTAAATGTGACCAAATTCGGGAAACATTAAAAGGGAAAAAAAAAAGTGTGGTGAATTTACACTGACTTTTTTCATTCATAATTAAGATTACAACAGTATGGTCAACACCTCACAGTAATGACCAGATGGACCTGGCAACAGGGGATGATTATGTGGAAACAACACTCAAAAGTGGATTAGAAACATATTATTTAAAAGTTTCTTAAATTTAATAGATGAACAGAGAAAACAAGATTCAAAACTGATGGCCCAAAGCAATAACACTATTTCTCCATGAGGTCAATACACTTGCCAACTAACACATCCAAGAAGAAAATGCTATGTTATGTAGTTTCTTCCTATTTACAAGAAACTGGCAATTCAAATCTGGCTTATTTAAATATAATAGAGCTATTCTAAGCTAGATATGATAACTTGAAGAGTCAAAAGTGACATTAAAAAAAATACTTACTTATTCCATGCTTGTCTGAGGTTTTTAGGGCCATACTGTGTAAACCGTTCTGTAAGAAAAAAAAGGTGTATTCAATTACTTCAGCAAACCCAGGATTTATTTTTTAAAAATATTTATTTTCTGCCAATTTTCATAATTTCATCATTTCTATGTATCTCCTGCAGCTCAAGTCCTAGGACAAGGAAAGAAAATTAACCTATGAGCAATTGCCATACAAATAGAGGAAAAAAGCCAAGCCAAACCAAACCAAACAAAACACCAAAACCAAAAAAAAGCCCCAAACCTGTTAAACCAAATCATAACAAAACCAGTAGGACATAAAGCTCATTTACTCTGGCATCAACAGAAATAGAAAGATTTACAATTATTTCTAAAGTAGTTTTTGACTGCTAAGGGATAAAAAGAAGCCTGAAATCTAGTATTTTTTTCTTCTTCATAACAAATGCAATTCTCTACAGCCTCACTGTCATATTTTTATGCTTCTCAGGATGTGTAAGAGTAAGCGTGGCTCTCTGTGACATACAGAGGCACACAGAACATGATGGACACGTGAGAGTCTATTTTCTAAAGAATACATAAAAATAATGAGCAGAAGTAACAAGTATAATGACAGCTCATTTACTTGAACATTAAGTTCTTCAGTTCAGATAGAAGTACTTTCCCACTCAAGTCCAAGAAGATGTTTCATCTGCAGTAGGACTCTAGTTGAAAAGGGAAGATGCTACGTAAGCTGCTGCAGAAATGAAGGGTCAGTCCTTCATTAGCCTCTCAAACAGGAGCTAACTAACTGCCTCTCAGATAGCAACAAACAAATTCCGCTGGAGAACAGAGCAACATTTTCCATGGAGACTCGTTGCACGAAAATCCTGCCATGTAGACTGGTACTCACCATGGCCAACTACCCTAATGTAATTGCTTTAGTTGCTGTGAAAAAGTTCTAAACTTAAAAAAAAAATGAAATTCCTTCCTCTCCACCCATGTGCATGACATTTAATGGACCCACTGTACAGTGGCAATAGTATTTTTTATATATATGCACACAGATATGCATGCATCTTACTGTTAAAAACTGCTGTAAATGTAACTTCAAAGGACTTGTGTTCAAATTCCGGTATTTGTATACTTGCTTGTATCATTTCTAAAATTGTCATGTACATTTCATACACAGTCAGTTCTAAAGATGCCAAAACCAAGGCAGAAACAAAATCTTAGCATCAATGTGAATGTTTTGATTTTCTTTCTTATACCTATTTTTTAAGTTTTTTGCCAATTTAACTAAAAAGTCAAATACAGAAGCTTCAAATCTCATTGAATTCACTACTGGAAGTTACTGATAATGAGTAGACCTGCAAACTGTGCCTGAAGGCCACTTCATGTTTACAAGTTTTGTTGCTTTAACCTTACTGATGCAATTAAAGAAACGAAATCACTCCCTTTTAGACATATGTGACAAATGTACTGGAAACTAGAAGCTACATGACTATAACCCTTCAATTTTAGTTTGCAAATAGGGATTAAATACATATATGCAATCAGATACCCATAAAAATTGGAAAAAAACCCTTTCTATATTAAGTAAATTGTCCAACCATAACACTGTCAATTCACTTATGACAAGGAACGGAAAAATAAAATGCAGCTAAGACAGTGCTGTGTAACAACATGCCTGAGATACACATGGGAGTTCAGCTAATAAACTGCAAATTTGCACATTAATCTATTTCAGTGCAGAAAAATCTGTGTGGAAAGAGAATTGAACTGACTTGAAGCACTGCTGAAAAGGTAACCTGGACCTAGAGAGAGACAGATTTTGATTTTATCTGTCATTCTGCAATATGTTTTCGTCAGATACTGAGCTGGTTCAAACTGGCAGAGCAACACTGACTTCAGCAGAGCTACAACCACTTAAAACATTTGAGAAGTATCATATACAACATATTTTCTTGACCAGACTATCTGGTGTTTATTTTAGTCAATTTAAGCTATTTTCTACTGTGGGAGGAAAGCCCCAGAGCCGACCACTTGGCCAAATTGCCTTAAAGCTCTAATGCCCAAAGATCTGTTCCAGTTCTGCAAAAACCCTGAAAAACTATTGCTATGCCAGATGAATTTTTACTAAAAAAAAAATTATACACTGGAACCAGTTATGTAAATGCTCCAAGAGACACACATAAGTAAAACAAACTTCTCAAAGGGATCTTCCTTCGCCATCTATGGTTCCAGTCTAAACATCTTTTAAAGTAAGTACCTTATACATCATATTTATCAGGGCAGGGAGAGACATAGAGAGGTCAAAACCCTGTCTATAGAAAGGCAAATGTTTAGTCCATAGTCCTTAATTTCAAACTCTATTGAATATGCTGTGTCTGCAAATCATGTTTCTCCTAACTATCGTTATCAACTTTTTCCTCTCAAGCAAATTAGAGGCTGCTTTCTTTACATGCTTTATACAGAAAGAAACCAGACATTGATAAAATAACAGCTCACATTTTTCTACGTAATTTTGTGGTCATGACTTCAACCAGAGTCTTTCTAACTTTCATGGACAAGATAATTAGATGGGCCTATTGTGTTAATTAAGCCCATGTATATGCCAGCTCATAACATTTTTCTGAATTCATCCTTTAGAGAATAAAGAAGCAGTGAAACCAGCTGATTTTGATTTCGGAGTTGCCAGAACAGAGAAACTACAATAATCCTGTCCTTGACTCCTCCAGCATGGCTGCATCATGTGGTTTCATAGGTTCCTGAACTATGAAAACACAAAATTACATACCTAAAACCACCAAACTTGCAGTCCCAACATAGGCAAAAAAAGTGGTAATTTAACTTCACAACTGTTATCTGAGCATCTCCTGCTTGTGTCAAATTTATCACAGAACTGGAATTCAGTCTCACAATTACATCCCCAAGTTTGCTTCTGAGTCACTTTTCAGAGTGAACAACTCTCACACAACTCTATGAATGCCTGTCCTTTGCTGCTTAATGGATGTAATAAAACCAAATCTAAAGCTATACATATCTGACTGTGACCAACTGCAAAAAATTACATTCTATATTACTTTCAAGCATATAGCTTTGATATTTGCTTTTCAGGAGCTACCACTGATACGTTCATAAAGAACAGTAATATAAGTCTGTATGTGAGACTGGGAATTCTGCAGAATTACCATGAATGCTCCCCCACAAAAGAAATCTTTGCCTGACATACTGAGAGGCAACAGTACGGGCAATCACAACCTCAACCCAACCTTGTGGAAGAAACTCTTTGTAGCAAAAATTTAATACCTCTCCCTCAGAACTGAAGAGCAAACATGCACATGGGAAAATTTCATGCAGACACTCACATGATCACCCACCCACACAACCATCCTCCAGCATATGCAAACCACTCTCAAGAATACAAGGTGCACCATCTTGCTGAGGCAGAAGCTCAGTCTCATCAGGCTGAGATTAAAGAAACATGAAAAACTGTATGTTTACACATCAGGATTTG
This sequence comes from Donacobius atricapilla, assembly GCA_013397315.1. Lineage (NCBI taxonomy): Eukaryota > Metazoa > Chordata > Aves > Passeriformes > Mimidae > Donacobius > Donacobius atricapilla. The sequence goes on along the minus strand of WBMY01004999.1, from coordinate 180,512 downwards.
ATCTTAGATGTATTTTGAATTTTTATAGTTCCAATTTTAGGTATATATACTGGAATTCAAATATTTTTAGTTTTTAATTATTATTAAATGTGTTTATTTTGAATAAAAACTCTGGAAGGCCAACACAGTAAGCACATCTGAAATTTAAAGTAAAAATTTTGATTTTAATTTCCTTTACACAAACACTTTAATATTTGCCAATCTTTTGGGAACAAATTCAGGAAACAAAATTTGATCCTCTGGATTTTTATCCCAAATATGCAGCCATCATTCTCACTACCCACTATGTCTCACTGTTACAGAGCTGGCTTTTCACATAGGTGCTCTATTTCACCTCTTAAAAGGCAAATTTTTGCTTATGTGAAACAAAAGAAGGAAGAGATTTTTAGTTTTGTTTAAATCGCACAGCACCTTTGACTGTTTACTATTTGCTTCTTAGAAAGCCAAGGTAGCCAAATTTTGACTAAGCGGCATGCCCACAATCAAATGCAGAGTAAAGAGATGCCTGTATAGGACTGCATAAATAAGAGCTAACATACAGTATTCCTATTTGTTACTGGAAAGATGTAGCAACATCCCTCCATAGCATAATTTTTATTCTCAGGATGTCCCAAGAGTATCCAAAAGGACTCGGCTAATATGTCACTTCCACAGCCTCAGAGCCAGGACTGACTCCTCTGCTGGGCACTGCACACGGCCCACTCAGACATGGTGAGTGGGGCAGGTACACAAACGTTCTTCTGGCAGCACGAGGATCTGAGCTGCTCTTTGCTTCAGACCCTGCAGCACAGCTTACTCAATCCTCATTTGCCAAGGAAGTTTTTAGGACTGTGCCCCACAAACAGTAGCATCAAGAGGCTCTCGGAGTAACAGCTGCAAAATGGAAGCAGAAATGAGCAACCAGAGGAAGAGAGGGAGGGAATTTCTTAAGCTAGTTAATTTGAGAATCTTGATGTAAAAAAAAATTATGTTTTTAAAACAGCTGCTTCCAAATTCTGGCCAGTTTGAAGGCCTAGGGGGAAAAAAAAAGCATCCCAGAAAGCTCATCCATTACACTCAGCAGTACTAAGTGGTCTAAGAAAAAAAACAGCATTTCTGTCTTTATTTCTATTTCTTATTTCCTTTAGACAACCACTTTTCAGCAACACTGTTATATATGCATACTCACTTGTGTGCCCACACATATGTCTACATGTTCTGCACTGCAAACCTCATTATCTGCCTGATAAATATGTTCCATCTCACAGCCCCGCATCAAGGGCAGGTTCAAACAGAAGCGACTTTCAGCAGAACTCACTAGTGAGCTTATTAGCAGACCACTGCAGGAATACTGGTCTGCTGTGAGAATTGAAAAAAATAAGCACTTGCATTCTAAGTAACATAAAACAAGATGAGGTCTTTTCCTCTTTTATCAGTCAGAAAAACACATGAACTATTATACCTTTGCCACATTTGCTTTGAAAGGAACTAAGACAGGCAAGAAAAGCTGTAGAAGGAATTAGAGGCAGAATACATTTTGATTTTTAGCTTCTATTTAACAGTATTGATAATAAGCTTCTAGTCTAAACCAAAGAACTTAAAATGCAGTTTGACTTCAAGGCATTTTTTATGTTGTTAATCAAAACATTATGGCTAATATGAATTCCTTGATTAATGCTCTTCTCTATTTAAAACCAAATGTGATTAGCTTAAATGCAAATATTTAAACATCTCCATAATTAATATTTTGAAAAGTCTAATTCATTATTTCTTTGAAAGGGTTTTATTTACATTTAATTTAAAAGTCTAACATGATTAACACTGTATTGTGATATATAAGACATATACCATTTTTAGTACAGATTCAATGTGAAAATTATTCAAATTATCTTAGCTAAATATATAAAGACAAGCGTCCATGTTGACAAGAAAATTTTCAAGTAGTGTAATATTTGCAACACTAATGTGCAATTAGTTTTTACTGAAGTTCAGTCACAACCAGAGTTTTATCAAATACATGAGCTAGACTTTCAAGTTTTGTATGCCAAACACCCTGAGAAAAATTACAACTCCCTCCCCTCCATCCTCTCCCCTCTTCTCCCTTCCATTTACTTTAGAAGAGCACAGTTGTGCTGTTTTCTAGACTCCCACCTGAGCATGAGTAGAAAATGTAATTTTAATACCCAGCATTGTCTGAAGCATTGGAGCGCTACATTAAATGGTTCCACCTTTTAGCAGAGCTCACCCTGCCTCCCCTGCATATATAAAAAGTTACTTTAACTTTTCAGCTTAATGTAGTTTTGTTTAAAGGATGGTGAAAAAACTGACAACTCCACTTGCCTCGGGTTGTGGATATCACAGACTGAAGAAACACTAAAGAATACACTTTCGTTTTGGCAAAAGAGGGGGAGGAATTTGAAATTAATTCTCCTTTACAAATAGCCCTCCTTTCTTCAAGTACTCAAATTCTCAAAGACTACATCTATACCAGTAATTTAAATGAGCTTGAGACTGTTTGAACCTGACACCATCACTGTCCTGTAGCACCGCTGCAGCACCTCCCACTGCCATCCTCCAACACAGGAGATGGGGACTTTTTCTTACAGGGAACACTCCCTGGCCCACGGTATCTTCCTGACCCTAAGGAAGCTTCCTCATGCTCAGGAATTAATTATTTGTAAGTGCTAATTGTCACGAGGTAAAGGCATAGCAGAGGCTGCTCTAGCAGTCTAACAGCAGAGGCTCCCTGGGAGCCTGGGAACATTCCCTGGCATCAATGTAGATGTAAACAAGCATGTAACATTGATTTATGTAACAAAATGTTGACAGGCTTTGGAGAAACTCTACAGGAAAAACTGCTATGAAAGTTTGAAAAGCCATATGTTCTCATACACAGTATGTTCATGTGTTTGTGCCAAAGGAGTTCAGTCTCTCAGTCCAGCCCTACTCTAAATGAAGACTAATCTTTTGAAAAAAATCTGGTTGTCAATCAGCTGTTAAGATGCATGTAGGCAGATCATATTTCTAAACCAAATCCATATATATTGATCACCTGGGAAGTAAAATAGAATTCCTCAGTTAGAACACCAGCTCTGCAGTGTTTTATCCATCCTAGACTTGTGATTTTTTAATAAATCCATGAAGTACCCTGGCAAAATCCATGTTATACACTATTTCCTATGTATGCTTTTTTTCTCACTGTTTCTTTTTGTGTTCTGCTTTCTCTTTAAGGAGAAAGTCTTTCTCTTACCTCTTTTCATCCCAGCTTTAGGGATTCTCTTCTAAAAATCAGTGCTCAGCAGATGCTTCCATTGTCTCATAAAGGCACCTTTTCAGGTGCATTACTCTCTATTGTATCTGATCATCTGCGGAATATTGTGAGGTTCAGGCTCCTACACCTCACAGCCTGAGATTAAATATTTAACTTTCTTTCACCTAGAAACAATATTGTAAAGAAACTGATGCACAGTGAACATTACAAAGCATTCTCATGTTTTTTCCACCTTCCTAACAAGTTCATTCCTCTCCTTGACCATTGTCATCTCTTCATTGCCACGGACAATTCATTTATCTTCTATTGTGACCATGTCTTACCTTCTCCCATTTTACTCACTGACAGTACCTCCTGATAAATCTCTACTTAACTTCCCAGGATGGAGGTTACACAGCATCAGTCCCAAATACTAACTGAGAATGTCAGGAAAGTGAAAACTTGACCTAAGTGTAGATATTTATCCAAAGGTTTATCTTGCTTATTTATTTGGACAGGATTCAATCCAGGAGAAATGGCTGGAGAGGAAAAGCTGATAGGACTCCAGAATAAAAGAAAAAATAATGGGAGATTTAACAACAGTGAAGAACATAATGCACAAAAAATCAGGAAGACTTGGACACAAGACTGGCAAGGAAGCAGCTTGTTTGGGAATACTGCTTCACCTCTACTCATATAGATAAGACATAGTTCATGCCTACTTTAATTCATTCCTGGAGATATAGGTCCAGTGATATGATTGGTGTTTGAATCTGTTTTAGCCCAGCAAATTTACATATTTCCTGAAGTATTGCAGTAAAAGAAGGAATAGTGAAAACATGTTCTCCAAATATAGGGGATCATATTCATCATTGAAAGTGTCTGTCCAATAGCCTGTAACATGGGGCCTCTCGTGTGGATGAAATATCAAGATTTTATTGAAACAGCAACTAGCACTTTTTCACAGTTCCCTCAAACTGTCTTCCTATTTGAGGGCAGATAATTACTTTCACAGTGATCCAGAATGGCTGGGTTTCATTGATGACATAAATTAAATTATGATTCCCAAGTCCAGGAAGACCCTCTCAAGATTATAGCATCCGTAACAGCTTCAAAGTGAATCATAGAGGTAACCTAAAGTTACTGAAATACTCCTGAAGTATTTCAGGCCTCTCAAGTGCATTATTTAGACTATCCTTAAATAACTTACTAAGCAGGACGTGTGCATGTGTGTCTGTGCTCACAGGTGCAAACGCAAACTGAGAGGACAGAGGCTGCAACACAGAGAAAGCTCAAAGACCAGGCCAACTTTTAGCTTTAAATATCTATCTATTACTTGGAGCATTTGTAAGACAGTAAGTAATCTCTAAGCAGGCAGATGAAATACAAGTTGTTTTCTGATTTTTTAAACGACAAACAAAACTATGACAATTTTATTTTCACTATTACAAGCTGTTAAAATCACCTAGGTTAGGGGTTTAAATGACCTAGAGCCACCCACAACTAGCCTTAGGAACATATTTCTTATCCAGGCTCAGAAATGTCCCTACATATTAAGATGTCAGAGATCATAGTTATTAAAGTGCTGGATGCTTTCCGTAATAATCAAGACCCTTGGCCACTGACGTAGAGACTAACACCATATTTTTCAGATATGTTTCTCCTAGTAAACTGTGATTAGCTCTCTGCAGCACAAGACTGCGCCCTATCAAATCAGTGTGAAAATTAGTTATTGAAGTCTGTATGCAAACAAGAAATACAATGAAAGTCTGTTTCAACTCTCAATAGTCTTCCCAGATCCATGGGCATTTCATGTGCTCAGCATTTTTTAAACTATAGTAACCATTTATCACTGATACTTTCTGTTAAAATGCTTTTGTTTTATGTTTACACAACTCAAGTTTACAAAATCAAAGCCTTGCCTGAGTGAACGTTGACATCCTCACCACCAATGCACTCTGCACTTCTCAATTTATCACAATTACTGTCAGCAGCTATCAGTTTTAAAACTTACTGACACATGCAAGGCACAGGAGTTACTTAAACCCGTATCACATACATTAAACACTGTAATTTCATAGATCTTTAAGAATCATGGAATTGGTTCAGATTTGGCAAGACATTTCAGGATACTTCATTATTTTGCTAGGAAAATGAACAAATTAAGTCATCTTCAAAGAATCACAGAATATTCTGAGTAGGAAGGAATACACAAGGACCACTGAGTCCAACTGTCAAGTCTATTACTAAAGCTTCAACTTTCATTTTTGCTCCTAAGAAGTCCATCAGGAAAGCTAGAGGGTAACAGCAATTTCAGCCCATCAGGAAGGGGAGCATGGCTGGTTGAGCACCTCTAGAAGATGAAGCAGCAGCCTTACCATAGCCAGAAATCTTTTGTGCACCAGCAACATGAAGGAAATCACATTTTTAAGAAGTGATAGAGAGCCTGGTATCCTTGACCAAACATCTCCCACAAACCTAATGGCCTAAGCAAATAGGTTAGAGCATTTTGTGCAGAGCATACCTTAGGTGCTGGTACCCCAGAGTGTTCCCAGAGGGATGTACTTTGCTGCTCTAACAATTCCACATTTACCAGCATAAAATTTAATTACTCAGTTTTGGGGCATGCAAGCCAGTTTTGGTTGTCCAGTTAGATGATGCTTTCTATTGCTGTAATTTCTAAAAACAGCAAATAAGGAACAATAAGACAAAAGATCCTTTTACCAAGGTCATCAAGGATATAGGATGCACAACACAGTATGTGTACAGAACAGGGATTTTATTATTTGAGTGCTCCCAGACCTCCACAGAGTAAGGGAATTAAGGAGCTCAGTACTTTGCATTAACAAGCCCTAAAAAGATTAAATGATTACCAGCAAGAATAGTAATTACTCTGACTTAAAAATCTACATACTTCACAGGTGTGGAAAGGATCTGAGAGAACAAAGGCCACACGGTGCAGAAATGGTGAAAATACTGAGTAACCATTTTCTGGCTTAGAGGCACCTTTCCCCCTCTCCCCACTCTGTATTTGAATAAATATTATGAATTCATAGCTGAAAAAATCCATAGTCTGAGATGGAGAAAATAAGAGCAATTCTAACACAATGCCTGTATAAAAATTAGATTTAATTAAGTGCCTACAGTGGATTTATTTCCTGATATTCTTCTGTGGTAATAAACCCACATCCCTTGACACACTTGGAAGCCAAACCGAAAAATGAAACCAGGAAATTTCTTGGCTGCCATCTACCGTCCAAAACTTTCCTGTATCTCAAAGAAAACCAAACCAAGCCAAAGAACAGTCACCGACACCTTCAGGCTTTCTCCTTCTCTTTACTATTCTTGCTAAACCAATGTTTTTGGGCTGCCTTTACATAGACCACTACATTTCTGTAAGGATTCTGTATTTTCTCACCTTTCAATCAGTATGGAGAATGAGAAACACAAAAGCTTGTAAACTTAATGACACAATGTTTAAGGGAAGAACACTGTAGTATTTTAGTGAAAGACTGTTTAAAAAGTTTCTACTAATTCACTAGAGAACACTAGAGTGTGATTTCACTATACAGCAGTAAGTCGGCAGTAGGACAGAGACTAAAAAGCAATGTGCAAGAAAGCTGTCTGCATTCCTATTTTTCAAGGCCTTGTGTCTCTATCAGGGTAAGCCCTACAATATATTTGTTTCTTTCTCTCTCTCTCCATTCCTTTGAGAGCTATCTGGATCTATTTGTCGTTTACAACTCCTCTGCCTCATCTCCTGTCTATTCATTCACCTGCTTTGCCACGTTTAAAAAACCCTATATTTCTAAGATTCCCCACACAGAAGTTCACAAGACTACATATATTACATACATAAACATGCATATTTATATAGCACAAGGAAGCTGACCACATCCTCCTAGTCTCTAGGAGACAAACTGCTCCCTTCTCACAAAAAGGTATTGGACGATGAACTCTTTTTCAAGGATGGTTATAGAGTATGACAACTGCAAATACAAAGCTTATTAAAAAATCAAGTCTTTGCAGAAAGATTGCAAATAGACAATCTAGTAATAATCCCAGCATTCACAATTGCTTTTCTCTACTCTTTAGTTTCCCTTAGTGCTTGTCAAAGTTTGGTATACTTTGCTGGAAAAGTAATCCTGACTAGAGAATCAGCACACTAGCGGTCTGAAAGGTGGCTGAGGAATTCACGCAGGTCAGGGCTCATACTGTAACAAACAGAAGAAAATGAAAAAGAAAGCAAAGAAATAAAAATGAAAGAAAACCTCCCACCCTGAACAAAATAAAAGGTAAGCAGCTGGAAGAAGTGTATTATGGTTCACACACTGCACACCAGGTCATTTTGATCACTTGTGGTCAGGGATGTAATTATCTCTGTTGTGTTCTTACAGAGGGGAATTTGGAGTAACTTGGTGCTTCAACCTACCTGGTTTGAAATGGGGTAAAGAGTGGACTCCAGGCCACGTATCTTCGTTTGGTGTTCCAAGTACCTGTACACAAAAAAATTTAAAAACCATATTGCTTTAATGGAAACGACTTAACAAGTCATAGCACTGTAGAAAGCACAATCTAAACTTCAAATAGGCTTCTTAACTGGGGGATGGGAAGGAGGAAGCAGGTACAAAAGGTTAAATGATTACAACATTTCCAAGGTACCAGTGGAGTCTGTAAAGCAGACGGGAGTGCTGTGTTCCTGTCACATTGCCTGTTTAACCAATGGATGTTAAAGCTATTTTTCATTGGCAAGTATCAAGCTATATGAGAGTGCTGGTGTTACAGAGGCTAGATAATTAGGCTCCGAAATAACTTCAATCCCTAGAAATTTAAAAAAGATAAACAGATAATGAATAGATGCTAGGATAGAAGATTTACAGAGATGGTAAAGAGGATGATCAAGAGTATGGCATGAACAAGAATGGACAACAAAGAGTTGTTATTTTAACGTGGCTGCAGTACACATAAAAATAGAAAATTCTTAGGAGATACAAACTTTATTGACCCATGCATAACGCTTTGCTTCTATTCACTTCAACTGCCCTCCTTGTAATGTAAGTCAGACTGACTTACAGCATCAAAGTATTTACACTTCTCACATGCATCGTATATTATCTGTTCACATGAAAAGTTCACTCTCCATGCCCTTGACACAAGTTGTAATCAAAGTGAGAGAACTGCTATACGTAGTTCTCCAAAACCTGGGTTTGCTTCATAACACATAACTGTCTGGACTTGCTTTAAGTAAAGCCAGGAGGAATGCTTAAATTAACAGCTCTAGAAACAACTTTCTGAATGAACTGTGGAATTTAATATTTTACTAGTAGGATATTTATTTTCAAAAATTTACACTCAATTTCTAACATGAATAAAAATGCTAGATTCTTTTGAATATTTGTTATAAGCTCAGGCCCTGGAACAAAAGGTTTATATTCTAAGTGAAAGTAATTCACATGAGTCTGGTGCTTGTTCTGCATTATCAATGTACAAAAGCCCCTCCCAGCTCTGCTCCTATCTGCACTGCAAGTCATCTGAATAAATCTTTTGGACCTGCATATAATGAGTCTCTGACTTCTGTGGTCACATCAGCATGAAGCAAGCCCAAAGTTTGCGTGGAAATCTTTGGTCCAAAATAAATGTGAAAAACATCTACTTCAAATACTTTGGAACTGAAGAGATTTACTTTAATTTTGTTTGCTGTGATATACATATTAATTAGGAGCATTAAAGGAAGGATGCCACTCTAGAATACTTGTTTCATTTCTTAAGCTATGTAAACATTTATTCATGTTAATAAATTCAAGCTGAAAAAACTTCTTAGAAGCAAGACTGGTAAGGTAAAACACAAAAATTTTTTCTTCAACTCTGCCAGAAATTTATTAAATTAAATTTAGAAATGAGCTTAAAAACTTGAAACAAAAGTAAGTGACCTCTAAAATAGATACAATTTTTGCCTATGAGGTATGCTTCAGGAATCTAAGACCTCAAATTTGTTGAGCAGTTTACGATATTCATATGTTTTTAATCTAAGAATATTAATCCAAAGACATTTTTTCTCCACAATCAAGTACAACAGGCAAACAGTCCAACTTGGATGTAGTATGATCAGGAGAAGGTGAAAGCAGAGGGCTAAGGTGACAAAGGTGACACTATCAGTGCAACTATAGAGTACACATTCCCATACTTATTTCGGTATGCAAATTCACTGATTTTATTTGTAAACATTGTTTATAGCACATTTCTTTCAGTCCTTGTGATACGTCATACTTGGCACTTGAATAAAATAAACCTGGCCCTGCAGCCCTGATTCATCACAACACCCGTGTTCATGTCATTATTCCAATTAGAGAGAGTATGATGCTGTCATTAAACACTGAGGAAGTTAGGAGACACCGCCGACACTATGTCACAAAATCAATTTGCAAATAACTTCCACCTACCTTCTGCATTAATCAAGCTCCTTGTGCCAAGCACCTCGCAGACCAGGAGAGGGAGCCCGTGGATCAGAAATAGAGATTCTTGCATCCATTAAATTTAGAAATAAGGCTCTCAATTTAGCAACCCCGCTTAATGAATCAAAGGAATATTCTCTTATTAAATAAGATATATTAGTTATGAATACATTTTTTCTGAATATTAAAAAAATTAGCCACATTCCTCTAAAAGTGTATTTGTTTGCCTCCTATTTTAGATGAGACAGAGGCAGCTATGGGACTGTACAGATGAAAATTAAAACCAGCTAACAAAATCTGTAATTTTATCTCTTTGAAGGAATCATACTTGACTTACCGTTTCCTGTTTCACTCATTTCCCTGACCCATTTCTTTAATAATATTCAAGTATATCTGCCACCACAGTATCTAGGAGCCAGCGACAAGCAAGTTCTGTGCACTGGAGTAATTAAACCTCCTACAATTTTTATACCTTCTCTCCAAGTTAGGCTGAAAACAACTGCGAGTTTCCTAGCATCTAAATGCCAACGATTTTTAAGGTAGAGACACTTGGTAATTCAGGCAAGGATCCAAACACTTCATTTTAATGCATGGTACAAACACACTATAAAGATCATCCTTCTTCCACACGATTTTTAGCATACACAATACACAATATGTGACATGAAATTCACAATATGTGACAACCAGCAAGCAAGGAGGAGAGGGCAGCAGTGAAACAACTGTGGTTTGGGTTAAGATGAAACAGTCACTGCTCATAGTTAAGTCAATATAAAGAGATTTGTAAACATCACCTTGCAAGTGATTCTCCTAAGCAGCAGTCAATCCCATTTTGATGAGTGGGATTAAGCAATACAAAGAAATGAGTTTTGACACCTGCTATAAACAAAGCAAACTGGGGTTCACACTTAACACCACAGTGGAGAAGAATTTGCCTTGTTTTGCAGCATAGAAGTGAGAATTAAGGCACCAACATGGAAAAGGGAAGGGGAGAGGAAGGGAGAACCCAAGAGTCTTCTGGTTTTACTGCAATACACTGTCACTTAGCAGTGAAGACTGATTACCCAGACCCGGACAACAGCTGAACACCAGTAGCTGTTATTTACAGGTGACCTCCTAGCCCCAACTTTCATGGTCCACCACTTCTCATCCCAAGTGTCCCAAGTATGCCACCAGGAGTTCTGCCTCCTCTACATTTTAACACTTTTTCTTTCCATTCCATGTTCCAAAACCATAAAAATAACCACTGCTGTCACAGCAATCAAACCACAACTTAATACTGGAAATAAACTTTTATTTAGCGTTGAGAATTTATTTGAAAAAATAAGACTAACTTGATTCTTTCTCTACTGGTAATTTGCTTCTCAGCGAGGTAAGCATTCAGCTTGCATGGTTTAACATCCTAATTTCCTTAAACTGAATTACTAACACAAGATTAATCTATAATTCTCAAATTTGGAATGGATTTAATGTATTCCAGAGACCACGGTGGTTACGGTTTCTGCAAAGAAGACTCCAAAATGTACTGGGGTTCTCCTGTACCACACCACAGACAACACTCTGGGATCTTTTATTCTCTTACAAGGATATAAAATGATGTTCTCATTTGAAACTTGCTATTAAAAATCAGGACCAGATTCTAATTCCATTTATAGGGTAGGGTGAGAAGTCTATTTATAAAAAATTAACAGATTTACAATACATCAGGGTACTGAGGGTCAAATACTTGTACTGTGAGTTGGTATCATTAAGATTTGGGGGACAGTTATAAAAACAGAACCTGCTGTTCAAATCTCCACACACAAGCACGATATAGAAAGATTTCCTAGGAAATGCAACAAAAATGAGTCAAGGGCTATTGCATTGCCTTATTTTTTTTAATATAAGAATTTCAGGGTTAGCATCTGGTTGTGCAAGAACTCACCGTTCCCTGGTGCAGAAGGGAATAATTAGTTTACAGTGAGCTTTGCACCCCTCTACCAACACAATTAGTCATGTTGTCCTGTATTCTGCTTCAAACGCAAAACATCCCATGTTACTGCCATGTATTAGAGGAGCAGCAGTGCAAATCTTTCCTACCAGCTCTTCCCCAATTGCTGGCATAACTAATTAAGCATTTCCCTTTACACTCTAAGTTTTGAATATAGAAAGCTGCATATTACTGATTTAACACTTTAACCTTTGTTAGAGCTGATGATCCTCAAGAAAGGTGATAGTTTGGACTTCAACAAGACAAAGAACCTGCAGCCTGTGGTATTATTCAGAGCAGAATGAATAACAAGACTAGAATAAAAATGAGCTGCCTTTCCTTAGACAAGAGTTATGGAAATCTGGCTAAGTAATATACAGAATTTTATTTTTTTTTAATGTTAGGTGAACTTGATGAACAAGCATCAAGTTTAGTTAAAAAAAAAAGTGTCAGGAGAATGCAAACTTTTCCTTCTAAAAGAGGAAGGGTTTGTTGGAAAATGCCCTGGAATTTTAACTGCAGAAAGTTACAAGCTGGATGTAAAAATGTTTTCTTATTGTATTGTACCTTTAAAAGATGTTCAAGATTTCTTTTCCAGTCTTCCTATATGCTGGGTAAAACATAATACATTTAGTCAATCCTTGGCTGTGATGTACCATGGGAGACTACAGCTGTTTGAGGAGCTGAACTTAATCAAAAGAGGAGGAGAATATGCATTGCAGACCATTTTCAAATCAGCAATCTCTTTCTGTTGAGCGAGATTTGGAAGTTTCAGATGTTTGGTTTTTCAACAAAAATCTGTTCTATTCTTCCAAAACATATATATCTAATGAAGTTTTCAACTTAGTCAAAAACCTAGGCATTTTCTGTTTCATTAGAGGAAAGTACATTACTGCTTCAGATTTGCCTCTTGGGGAGCAGTGTGAGTTCCAGGGTTTTTCTATGGCAGCTCCATCACTCTCAGAGCCACCTCTGAACACAGAATTTCTGCTCTGGAAGAGCAATGGTGCTAAGCCATTTGTCTAGATGATCCTCCCAGAGCCACATTCCCTTCCTGAGGAGGAAAGCCAGGTAGATCTGAACCACATCTTTCACCATCTGGAAAAGTTCTGTGTTATGATCCAACAATGTCAGTGAGCGCAAAGTACATGTCGCAGGGAAGACCAAGGAATGAACTTCATCCTGCAACTTAGCATTTGGTTTTAGTATAATAGGTTAGAAAAAACATTCAGTAACTATTTGTGTATTATGCATGCTGACTCAGAGTCTGCTGACTGACAACTACAGTGAGGTTTCCTTCAACTCTCTGCTGGGGACAATGGTGACAGCTGAATGTCAAGTTTAATATCCAAAAGATACAGTCAAAAATGGAATTGCCTCAATACCAGTAATTTCTTTCATTTCCTCACATCAGGAGTTTAGAGGTTTGCTTTTGCAGTTCAGTTTCCATAAGGGCCTGTAAATCTATTAATTTGTGTAACGTACTTATATGTTTGTTAGCCTGGGGCTGAACACATTTTACCCTTGGGAATGTTGTGGAAGTTCCAGGGTTCACAGATGCTGTGAAAAAATCACCTCATTTTTCAGTAAAGAAACAATGTCTATCAGCTGAGATGGCAAGAATATATTTATTTGGATTCATGAAAAGTAAAGATCACACACCTATTCATTGTCCTTGAGATTTAGAATATTGAAGCCCTACTTCATTAAATGAATGGCAAAAATTATACATAATTCCTAAACCAGGAATCCATGCCAATTCAAAGTTAAAACAACTAAAGTAAGATTGTGTAATCTTAGGCAGTCTCTTCCCATGTGGAAAGCAATAAAGGCCTTGTTCAGAATCTGAAAAAAGTATTTTAGTAAAATTATTTTTCTTACCTAGCAAACTTTCTGTGTTTTTTTCAGTCAACTGTCATCAAAATATCCCTTCATTATTGCCACACAGGTAAAAAATTAAATACCAGTGAAACAGATTAAAAATACAAGAAAGGTAATGAACAGATTAGGCAAACAGAACACGTAATTTGTATGATTACTCTTCAGAACAAAATTGTTAAACAAGAACGCGTAATTCTTCACAAATACAGAATTTCAAATTCTAATTCTTAGTTTTATGGTTAAAACAGGTGGCAATTTTTTTTTGCTTCCTTATGTGTAAATGCCACCAGAGCCATCAAAAAATCCTTACAATGATGATACATGGCAAAAGGAAAAAAAAATCCAACAGCCACCATTTTATATGCACAATTGTAATGTGCGAATGAATATTTTTAATGTGATCTGCATTTATTCAGGAAATTAAATCAGAACTATGGATTTAATGGAAATATGGATTTAAGAAAAGCTAATAAATTCTTTCACTAGCCTTATGAAGTACCTGCTACACAAATGATGAGGCTGGGACACAACAGCAACACAGAAGAGAGAAGGCACCTCCTCACCAACCCCATAAACCTGCTCTTGCTCTAAGTAAAGTGATGCTGTTTTGTGAAAAAAATGAAGTTATTGAGGCTTATTCTTTAAGGTGAAAAAAGAAGCAGCAAGAACAGAATGAGGCTCAACAAAAGCCTGACTCAGGCATCAAGTGGAATATCATCATTCCATTATATATGGCTAATTGAACCACTTCCTTTGAGCATAAGAAGTGATTTATGATGCCGCTGTATTCTTAAACTTTGGGGTAATGTGCCAGTATGGATTAAGGAAACAAAACATTCCCACAAAATTCTAATAACACACACCCATTAAAAATATATATATATATCAAGCTCAACTAATATTTTTGCTTTAGCCCTGTCAAGGATGAAAAATGAGGTACTTGAAACAGTAGAGGGCCCAACTGTTCTTAACTTCCTTTCCCCATAGAGGCAAAACACAATGAAGTCTTGCCAGGAAACCTTTTTAATATGTTATTTTTCCATCCTTACTTTATGTATATAAACAATATTTTAGTAGCTGTCTGCGTTGCAAAGCTATATTTATCTCAGCCTAGTTTCCATACCATTTGCAGCACAAGTAAGTTCATCCTTCTCCTCATACCCATGGTAACCACAGCCCCCTTTCTGAAGGGCCCTGGCAGAGCCCCCACTGCAGCTGTGCCAACATGAGGAGAACAGCAGGGACTGGAGGGAGGCTGCCCAGACACGCCTGTCCACCCTCACAGAGCCCCGGGAGCTGGGAGCCACAGCTGCCAGGAGGAGGAGGAGGAGGAAGGGCCGAGCAGCCATCACTGCAGACACAGCACTGCCGAGCATCAGTGTGGAGCCCCTCAAACCCCCCGGGGGAATTCCCAGCGTCCAGCCCTAGATCTGTAAGATCTACCATAGATTCTTCCCTGCCTAGGCTGAAAGAAAGACTTCCCCCATGGTGACTCGCAACACTGTGTTCCACACCAGTTTGCTTTCCCCGTATGTCCCTAATTGTAGTGGTTTCTCCTTTCCCTATTTCCCCATTGGTGGTGGCAACCCTGGTAGCTGGCCCCATTTTCCCTACAGGTCCCTGCCCTTTGCCCTGCCCTTTGTACTGCCCCCGTGCCCTCAGACCATTGGTTCCTGGCCCCTATTTAGGCCTGTGCACAGCACATGGCAGGGCCTTTGCTCCTGATTTCCCTTTGGCACGTTGGAATTAATCTTCCTGGAACCAATTCCTACAAAGGTCCTCCTTGCCTCTCCTTGCTCAGCTTAGCTGTGGCGTGTGTGATGTGTGAGCTTGATTGCTCTGCCTGAATTCCCCCCAAGTGGCTTTTCCACAGGAGATGCTTATTGGGATATAGGTAGCAGCACATCATCTAAAAACACACTGCTATGCATGAGGACAAGATTAAATGAAATCCCCAGCCCTACAACAAAGCACCATGGGTGTTTGACATGCCAGTGTCCTTAAATGATCAGTCAGGAAAGAGTTTTCTTTATTCCAGAAAGTAACTACTAAGTACTTACTACACTTCGACAGGGCCGTTTCTGTGATTTGTTGAGATGACTTTTTGAAACAAATTCTGTCCATAATCCAAACTGAACTGGAATGAGCACAAAACAAGAGTATTTAATCTAAATTTCACAATGAGAAAAAAGCAAGTGTGAAACAACTAGTAAAGGACTGTGACATCCTCTTCCTCCAGGGAGTCATCATAAGGCCCTATTTTAGTAACTTAGAATATTCATAGAAGTTCACATGGTGAAAGAAACTGTTTAATGTAGTGATTCTTACTAAAATGTTTATGTGAATGAGATGAATGCTAAAAACCCTAGAAAAAAGGATTTGGCAAACTTATTTTCAAAACATGAGGGGCCTAGGCTGTTGAGACACAATCTGAAATTAGCAGCAAAAGGGGAAAAAAGAAACTCCTGACAGAGATTGCCCTTTCCCTCAAACCAGTGCAACCATGCAGCAATTTTGCCAAATCAAAAGCTAGTTAAACAATTATGTACATGGTAAAAGGAGATTGTTTATCTGCAAGTGAAGAGATGGCTCCTCTGTGAGGGATGCTCCATGCTGAACTGGTAAAACCAGAACAGAGAACTTGTCCTTTCAGCTTTCCCAGCCATCTCTGCTCAAGAGTCTCCTTCCATCAACAAACAATCCCATAATCAGAATTTAAAAATCTGACATTAAACTAGACTTAGGGTGTCTGATATCTGCTTTGGAGCTGCAGAATCTGTAAAAGACCTCAATAGGACGAAACCGATCCTTAGTAAGAAGAGAAAAGATTTTGAAAGCTTTTTTAGACCTCAAAGCTGTGGATCAGGAAAAGACTGGGAAGAAAATTCATGTAGAAGACTCAAGCTAACCTCAAGAGATTTCTCTCCCCTTCTACAAGGAGGAAAGTTTGGTCTTCTGGTATTGACAGAGTTTGTGAGCTCTCAAGTAAGGTTACAGAGAGGGAATGATTTCACTGAGGAAGAGATTGGTGTTAATACATGTGAAGAAGCAGCTGCTGCTGCTGCTAGCTGTGCTAGAAGGTCTCTTCCCTACTGTTTGGGAACAAACAGAGTGGTTTTCTTTACTGCAAAGACAGCAATTTTCTGCCAGAAGAACCCCGTGGCTCACAAGTCATGCTTGTTTACATATTCTTTAAAATCTGCTCTGATTTACTCTGTACAGATAGTGATATACTCTGCATTTCACATTCCCTACGCTGTCTAGGTTGCAAAGCCTTTGCAACAACCCACCCAGACAGTCCAGTCCTCTCCTAAAGATGTTCTTTAAGGATTTATTTCTAATTTTTTTACTGACTTCTTTTCTTTAAACTGAAAAAGGGAAATAAAAATAAAAGCCAAAACCTTGTGGGAGGCTTTTATGAAATGTACTTCGAGAAGTGCTGCTGTGCTGGCTCAGCAGCTGGCTCATTTGAATTCCAGGTATGCAGTACACAGGGCTCTTTGGAAATGCTGGCTTATCGGAAAAGCAATGCTCCCTTTGGATCATAAAGCTGGCTTTATGGTCTTTTTGAAAACAGTAAAACTGGCTCAGTTAACACATATGAATTCCTATCTAGTGTTGTAGTATCCAATCTCATTGGTACAGGCCAAGCTACGCCATTGTATGGGGATACTTAAGGGCTTAAAGCTGCCATTTAGCTGGAAAGCTTATCTAAATAATTAACAGACCAAAGTATGCACATTCCTATGAATCATCATAAAAACAGCAAGAAAAATATTTTTATTTAAAATAAAATTAAGTTTCTTCACGGTGGTGTCATTTAACTACAACTGTTTAAACAAGCCAGAACATTTGGGATCACATCCTTTCTCCACAAGGATTTTCTCTGCACCAGGACCTGACCCACTGGTTTTCACAGGAACCAATCAGTGTTCCCCCAGAACAAACCTCCACTCCGAGGCAATGAACGTTCAATGCACTTCTCTGATACTGGAAACATTTTGTCTCTGGCCTGGTGCCCAGTCCCAACACATCAGAGGAACAATTGTGCCTCGCTATGACAACACACCAGGACTCACCACTCCTCACGGCCAAGGAACAGCATTTGCATGGCACAATAGAAGCTCATGACATGGGATACTTAGGTGATAGAAATATACTTGCAGAGGAAAGCTGTTGTGCTAAGACAGATAGAATACTACAGCTGAGTTGCCTGAGCTCACTGTTGGGGGGGGAAAAAAACCAAACCAAAAAACAAAAAACAAAACAAAACAAAAAAAATGAGAGAGAGAAGTATCATGAAAATTCTTTTTCTCACCTCAAAAAACAGGGGAAGTACACTGAGACCTATATGTGAAGCCTGGCGCTCAGTATCACAGAACAGCATGACAGTAGAATTTGATCAGATCATGTAGAAGTTTGCCAGGTCCTTATTTTGCCAGTTAAAGTCTTGCTTTTGTAATAATCTCAATTTTGAATAGATTTGTGAAGCAACATGGAGCTCAGTGATGCAGTGAGTATTTTGTCAAGTTTTTTTGAGTGGCAATCTGCAGAAAATGAAGGCAGCCGGTCACACTGCCATTTGAAGAATGTGCAGGTTCAGGTGTTACAATGTTCCTGAAACAGTGAGGGCATTAATAATGAGCTCCAGTTGTGAGGGGTATATAGATAGATAAGACTACTCCTCTTGGATGTCTAAAATATCCAGCTGATTCCTACACTGAACTTTATCAGAATTCCCAAATCAAATCCCTTTTAAAAATCCCTTATCACTTAAAATCCATTTCAAGTGATACAGGACAAAGTGTGCCTCCTACAACAAAACTCAGCGTGATGCTTAGTGTATTCACTCCAAATAGCAGTATTTTGCTGCTACAAAAGAAAAGTTTTATACTATCCTTCTGAATCACAGGCACAGAACAAGCAAGCAGAATGAAAAATGGAAGTACAGAAATATTTTTTTCCTAAAAATGGGGGAAATGTCAGTCTGTGTCTGATGGAAAGACAGTAGCTGAAAAAGCAGCCAAGCCATTTTAAATGAGGTCAGTGCAGAATCCCAGGGAGTTACACATTCTCATCCAGAGGATGCTAAGGTCTATGGGAGGACTGGCTGAACAGAACCTGTATCCTCCAGGGCAGCCTAGTGAGCTAGCACACCTCACTCAGAACACTTTGGAAATTTCCAGTGAATTCTTTGCTGAAACATCTATCCATTTTCCTGACACTTTCTTTACCAATTTCCTTGCAAATCTATTAAGAGGAAGGAGTTCATTGCCCTGACACCATGAGGTACATGCCCAACATTGAGATCAGAAGTGGGTTTTGAAAGAGTACAGAATGTTGAGATGGTAAAATTTTCAAAAATTGGAAACTGTGATTTAACCACTTATTGCTCATTTAGCAATTGTGGCCTTAACAAGCAGATGAAAGACAGCCTAAGAGTTTTCATTTTGCTTATTTAAATGAAGGTGAAAGCTGATCTATCTCAACTGGAAGATGTGGGCCTGATATTTCTGAGCCTGAGAGATTTTAGTCTGCTAGCAGCTGCTAACTTTTCACAAGGGAAAAATATCTCAAGAAAACTTCTTCTCAAAACAATGTTAGTAAACAACTAACCCATTCTCAAAACAATTTTCTCCAAGTGGTGTTTATCTTTCTAGTTCTGTTTCTCTAGTTTAACCAATAGGATTAGAGAAGTATCATTTCTATTCACCAATTATGTTAAGTCTGAATCAGATCACCTTATAAAAGGTAGTAAGAATTAGACAATAAAGCCTTCTCTATGCTCATTGCCTTCAGAAAAATATTTTGAGCCTCATCCTTTTTCGTGTCCTACAACAACAGGAAGAGGCAGCAGCACTGCCAGCTTCAGTGAGCCAGCTTGTTTATTTTGACCTTGGTGCACTCGGTAACTTTGTCCATGACTTCTGAGCTATCAAAAGCACCATGCAGGAGGGACTAGGGAGTAGTCATCTCCTGTCTGCAATTAAAATTTAAGCCATCTGCAGGGCAGCTGCAGTGGCAGCTCCTGCTCTTGGCAGCACTACTTTTGGGCAAAATGGAACTACTTCCCAGGAGCTGCTGGAACTGATCCTCTCTACTCACTGGATTAAGGAGCTGAGACAACTCAGCAGTATTTGAAGAACATACAGCCTAAAGCTCCAGTATGAATTGAGGGGGCTTGCACTGAAATAATTAGTGAAGTGTGAATGAATTACAGAAAATTCTCAAATGATTTGAGCTACTTAACACCTGTATATCATGCTCCACTTTTTTTCAGAAAAACAGAATAAAAAACAATCCAGAGGGGGAACAGATAACTAAATAAATAGGATACATGAATTTAAAAAAGATGATTTGCACAGATATATGGCAATGAGCTTCAGTATCACTGGTAGTCAATAATGAGAGAGGAGGCGAAAGACTGGAGTAACTATTTCTTATCCTCTGTTCCCAGTACATTAAGGTCCACAGAAATGCATGGCCTGAAATACTGATGACCCAAAGGCTGAAAAATGATGGGGCATCAGATACAAGAACAGTAAAATGACAATTTTAATCTTTAACATGAGCAACTTTGCTATTACAAGGTGTTTTAGAGGTAAATTTTAAAGATGTCACTGAAAAAGAAGAAAGGGAGATGTTGCACCAATGAAACATGGACAATCAACTATGTAAGTTATCAGAGAGAAAAATCAACCTCTCAACACTGTAGGCACAGCTGATCTCTTGGACTATGTGAGGAATGCACATGAGCAGCACAATGTTATCATAAAGTTCTTTTAAAGGCCACAAAAGCAAAAAAAACACGAGAACATTATCAAGAAGAAGATACTATAAAGCAAAAGTGGTAGGAAGTTGCACCAAAAGTACATTTAACTGAAAATAAATGAAGTCCAGTGAAGAGATGACCTTAGTTACAAACAGGTGTTTCACTACCCTTAGCTTTCAGCTACATTTGCTGGTCAGAAAATTCTCTTATGGAAGAGATTGCAGAGTTTCCATGAAAAGACCAGTTAGTCAAACAAGAGATGATTTTCCCTGGCTATGGTTTGAACTGCTTTGAACTGCTGAGCAGCTGATAAAGTGAAATGATGCAGTCAGGCCAGCAGAGCCTCATCCTCACCCCTCCCTTTCCAAGAGGAAGGAGCAATACCAACACACTCTAATGAGCTGGCTCAGCAGCATAGCAATGTCATCAACCAAATATCTCAGTCATCAGACCAGAGCAGACTATACCAAAATGCACAGGATCTCCAACATCCAAATTATTAAGGTCTCTTTTTAAGTAATTTGGGCAACATGTTTTATGGATGCACACCAAGTTGAGACATGAAGGATACTTAAAGGATTGATAAAATCCTTGGCTGCTTTTTCCCTTTCATTTTCATGAAGAGCCAGTTCAGAGATACAAAATTGATGTACTTTTGTTTCTCTTGTAAGAAAAGCACAATTACCAGCTATTGTAATACAATCACATTCAGGATACATAGGTTCAGAATGCAAATACAGTTTGTTCTAAGATGAAAATAAGTTATAATTCAAATAACACCATTTGGAAAAAGAAGTAAATTTAGAGTATTTTAAACTATCTGCAAAAGGAAGTAGACATAAAGTAATAAATCCCTCTTTATAATAAAGTTTAATCAAATTGAAAGCTTACAAAATCAAATGATTTCTCACCTATCAAAAGATACAGAAATCCCACTGTAGTCTTCCAGTGTTCTAAGTCAGATGCTAAAAATCTTCTTTGATTTGTACTCATCAGGATAATCATATTTATGTGAGAACATATCTACTGTTCCACACTACATTCTCTATTAAGTATTTACCTTATGCTGTTCTGCTCCATCACCAATAGGTTTGAGAGTTTGCACTGCAGCCATTTGGATCCTATTTTGCCCTGAAAAAGCACTGTGAAGAATTCTCACTACGGTCTCACAAAATATATTGTTACCTTTCTGTGATGTACTTGGAAACAGACCTCAATTGCCAGAAATACAGCTACACAGTGATACACATGCACATTCTAAAGACAAACAGTGAATGCAGGACATTTTTCTTCCTGCAACTGACAGCTGGAGAATCCTGTTCTGATTTAGGCTCCAAGTCACTTTAAACTCAGAGCTTAGAAAACTGGGGAAGGGAGAACCAAAGCACCAGAATAAAACATAATACTGCATAGCTCATAGCTTGCTCTGTTTATTTCACACTCCATTGAGAATACCTGCTGCATTAACGTCCTAGTCAGGTAATTCTCCTGCTCTCAGTATCTTATGAGTCCTTTTTTCTTTTCTTTTTTTACATTTTCTTATGTAGCAGAATACATTTCATTTCTATAGCACTTTTTCTTTCCTTTTCCTACTTATTAATACTGATTTTGTCAGTAGGATTTTCTTTTCTCTGTGCAAGTCTCGTAAGAAATGGCAATATACAAATAGTGGACACAGAAATTGTGTGACAGCATTTTGATATGTTTAATTAAAACTTAGATAAGGTTATACAAAATTTTCAACATATGAAAATTTTATGCCTAAGTTATTCAACCATAGCCATTTAATGAACTAGAAAAGCAGCTGTCCTAGTCAAGACGTATTAATGTTTGCCCCTTGAAAACTTGAAGCCTCTTGAAATCACTAAGCTTATATCAAAATTTACATTTAGCTCAATAAGGATCAGCAGCTTGTGAAAATGATAGTTGAAGACAATCTATGGCAAGTGCTCAGCATCTTGCTAAATTAATACCCAGTCTAGGGACTGATTATGGAAACACTAAAGTAGATACTGAAGTCTAACTTCATTCAAATTAGGCATACTGCAAATGGTACCTCAAAGCATGTGCACGGGCTGAAGGGGAAGTTCCCCCAGACACCATGATAGAGAGATCTATTTACTTTTACTTGTTCTAAGGAGAACAGAAGAAATCAGCTATTATTCTTGAAGTCTTTTAAGAAACATGTGCAGACATGCAAAACATATCAATCTTATAAAATCATCATCTAAACCAGCCTCACATTGACTTTAGACATTTTCAATCTTCAAGATGTTTCGACTTTTGCTATAGATCATAAACAACAATTTTGGCCATCAAAATTCTATACAAAAAACTCACTTTTGACAAGCACCGTGCAATTCAGACACAAGTAGAAGAAAGGGAAAAGGGAAGATGTTCAATGAACATTGTTTCTTTGCTTACAAAAGAGAAAGCAATGTGACAATTTGATGCCTGATCATTTATTATCTCCCCTAGCAAATAAAGTCAGCATACCAGAGTAAGGTTTTTGAATGTGTCTGTGTTTTTTATAGCACAATATTATCTTGTAGAATAACTTTTTGGATAGCAGACCAACACTTGCGCTCAGAATGGGCTTCACCTCCCACAAAAGCACAAATTGTTCGCAACTGCTTTTCTGTTCAGTGTCACCTGCATGCAAAAATGTTTGGAATTACGGCTCCATAACACGTGGACACAACCTGCACAGAGAGGGATTTGACACGGCAAAGAAGATATTTCTGTGGAGTAAGGGACCAAGATGGAAGGTGCCTCAGAAGACATAAATCAATGCGCTGATTTACACCAGGTACCAATTTGTACCAGCTGAGTCTCATCACATTTTTTTTCAATGTATTTTCTGTAAACACCCTCTCAAAGGCTACAGGCAAGTCTAGAAAAGAAACAATTCCTTATAATTATAGCCCATTTCTCATTCAGCAACTGAAATATGACAGAAAGTAAACATTCCGATTCCAAAAAAACCCACAAAGACATTGTTTTCCACTGAACCATGTCTTAATTTGTTTTCTTTTTCTGATAGCCAATTATTCCTCATGTTTTGCACTACCAAGCTGATACTATCCCACACTCTTGTAATGCCAGCCCAGCCACACTCAGGGTTGTGCTCAGAATTAGCAGGCTGGACAGGAACATCTTGCAGGCAGATGACACCTATGTTCATGAGGTTGTGGGACTGGTTGGCCTGAAATCCAGCCAATCCTCAAAGCCAGCAGATGGGGTCACACATTATTTTATTATTTCCTCTCCTTCTCTTCCCTCCTGCTACCAGCAGTTGCCCTGGCAAGTGTCCATAATACACTGGTGTGGTTTTTTGTGACTTTAAACATGGATAAATGTGCGATTATGTGTCCCAATTTCTAAAAGAAATGTTAGCAGAGTGTGGATACACTTTTTATAAAGCCTCCTTTCCTAACACACATAGGCAGTACTCCTCTAGAAATTGTCCTACATTTTTACAAGACTGCTGTTTTTAAATCCTAGGCCAAGTTTGTTTGCCCAGTACCATATAGGTTTAATGGTGGAAGGCAAAGAACAGCACACACTGTTGATACTCAGACATGGTGAGGATGGGAGTTCTTCATAAAAAGTGAATTCAAATTAGCATAATTAACCTTGTGCCCTGTTATATGGGAAAAAGTCTACTCATTACACAGTAGTACACAAAACAATACAGTGCAGAGATCAAAAGTTGCGCTCAAACTCCACAAAACGAAATTTCAAAAATTACCAGAATCCTTTACAAAGCATGAACACATAGAAGATTTACTTTGTTTTTTAAAGTTCATTTAAAAGGGTAATTTTGCTCATATTGCCTAGTTTAGAATTACTTTCATTTGAAGTTTTGCATAAGACATAAAGCCCGGAGAGGAACCTTGTAGAAGTGGTATCAGTGCAAAACCTGCAGGCAACTTACAGTAACATACTGAGTAAGTGCTAACAACTTCAAAGAGAAGACCCACAGGTAGAGAAGCCTGCTATTTATGTAATTAATTTTCAGTGGTGTTGAAAAGAAGTGAAATATTTTGCATATTGTTGTTATAAAGCAAAGGAGAAGTAGATTTATTAGCAGTATTGCACTTCTCTAGTTATGTATTGTGTTATAGAAGATGGAACTCAGCCGCCATGTTTCTCATTAATTAGTTTCAAAAACCCCCCTCATTTTCCTCGTGAAGTCATTGGTGGGAAGCAAATGGAAAAGATATGGGAGGCAAACACAGACTTTATCCTCTAAGCAAGAACTATTTATATTACAATCGTTTCATCCAACCAGAAGAATAGATGGCACCATAGACACCATGCCTACACAAAATAAAATTTCAGCTCATGTTCAGCCTCACGATGACATGTATTCCATCAGAGATGAATGACCTGTGTTTCAGAGCCAAAGTATTTACCAAGTGAAAGAAAAATATAGTTTAAATAATGAAACAGGAAAAAAAAGTCCAGTAAATTTGACTAAGTACCTGATTACACAGATGAACATCAAAATTCAGTGGTTTAAAGTACTCCCTTGGGTTCAGCATTGCTAGCTTCCCAAAAGATACAATTAATACAATGTACCAGAAAGCACATTTTCTTTGAGTTCATCATAAGCTTAAAAGCTCTCTGCAAGTATTATTCCAGGCTTCAGAGGATGTCAGTGACATGAAGCAAACCTTCAGATACAGAACCACAGGGAGAAAGCTTTGCAGCCTGTTAACATTGGTCATGGAGGAAACACTAGCCTGCATTACAGGACACTTCAGGCTTGTAGTCATAGATTACATACTTATGTACATATACATGTATTAAAAAATAATATTGCTAGCCTTTGAAATCTTCAATAATGGGAGAAACACTTCCATTCCCATTGAAATTAAAATGTCATTTTCCACAGCTATCTGAAAAGGCCAACTCTTGTGAGTTTTGCTGCACAGCTCCATGTGGAAAGCTGGTGTTTCAGGTGTCACCCTTTGGCAGATCAGGCTGCTGGGCTCAATGCATATGGTTCTCTTTTAATTACTTTTTAATACAGTGTATTATGCTACCCAACAGAGCAATAGCATCCAATGTCAGAGAGGAGTCCTCAGCCTATTCAATACATGTGTCAGGAAAGGCAGAAGCTTCTGGCTGCTATTTCCCACTCCTGCTGTGACACCCTACCTGCAGTGTGATGGTCGTGTGGTGCACATGCTTCCCACAACCATGTTTGCAGAGAGAATGCCCATTTTCAGACAAACCAGCATTTAAATGCCATTGTCCTGCCTGTGCAGAGAGCTACAAAGTACCAGGAGAACTCTTTGTACATTATTCTCGCAGTGAAATCTAATTTGCAGTGTAGTTGGCACCAAGGCTAAAGTTCAGGCAATGCACAGATTATTCCGTTATCAGGAAGACTTCAGAGCCTGGGAGGAAAATTCACTTTGATCAATTGTGGCTCTCAGAAAGCTCACATAAAATGGAAAAGACAGAAATTCCTTCCCACTTAAAAAAAATCTCTGCAGAAGAAAAATTTAGCTAACACAAGAGATTCAACCGTGATCCATTTTGAATCTGTTAAGAAAAGCAAGTATAAAAGCACATGCTTATATAAAAATTAGAGCTGTAACCAAGTTTCTATCTCCAGTGTGGCATGTACAAGCATACTGCAGGCTGCTCAGTGTAATCAGCTTTAACATTCAACTAATTCATACTGATCATCACCAGATCCAAGGAGTTGTCAATTTTCCATGGTACAGGGATAGCTTGAAGGCATTTGGTGCAGCTTCAACTTCTAGACATAATTAAATTTTGTATTTACAATGGCACATTCTCCTTGATCTGAAAACCTCAAAGTTTGCATACAGAAATATGTATGTTAACAAATGATCAATAGGAATGAACTACTGATAAAGATCTTAGCTACTCCTTATCAGAAGCCAAATGATATTTCCCAATTTTGTGCAGTTTTATTTTGGTTCAGCAGATTGCCTCACATATTTTTCCTATTCTCATGGTTTTACCACTCAGTGTGCACTTGATCAGTTTTATCCTGTCTTGTGCACGTATTGCAAGACTAAAGAGAAATGCTAAGATTACCACTTCATGTCTTCAGTCCATCAGACTTAGCACTTTGCAACAAAAACCCAAGCTGCTTGTCTCCAAGAATGGTGAAGAAAAAAGTTTGCTGGAAATGATGATGACACACCATTAGTTTAATATTTTGAAGCAAGAGACTTGTAAGCTCTTACAGTCTGTAATTACAAAAACCGGGGACAGAGCAAGAGGAAATGGCCTCAAGCTGCACCCAGAGAGGTTCAGGCTGGACAGCGGGAAGAATTTCTTCACTGAAATGGTTGTCTGTGGCGACCAAGCTAGCTGAGATGCACAAGCTACCTGTTTGGGGGCCACTTACCACAGTCGGCACTGTGATACTGGCTCCGGTCTGGCCGGGAGGAGCGTGGCAAAAACAGAGAAGCAGGAATGATGGAGTTGCCCAAAACCAGAACTTTATTAGTGGTAGAAAAAGAATCGCAGAGACTGCATGGTCCAAGGGACAGCATCCTGAGACCCGGGAGTGTGGCTAACTTAACAATATATAAGGTAATCTGGGGGCAGAGGTCCAATCCTGAATGGGGGATAGGGGCACTGCTTTATATGTCAAAGGTCCTGAACTAACGGAGAACTAGAACTAGAGCCATGACCTATTTTTAAATTATGCCATTAGCAGCCTAATTTCCATATTCCACCTCCCATGGTCTCAGGTTTACGGTTTCTGCATAGACTACCTGGGCTAAGGTATCCATCTCATCAAGTTCAGTTGCTACAGTTGTCAAGCACTGAAACTGGCTATCCAGGGAGGTGGTGGAGTTACCGTCCCTGGAAGGGTTCAGGAAATGACTGGAAATGCCATTTAGTGCTATCATTTAGTTGACAAGGTGGTATTCAGTCAAAGGTTAGACTCAACCTTCATGATTTTATGATTTAATTCTATGACACTACACTTTCCTCTCTTATTTTCTATGATGCATTTCTATCCAGAAAGTAACCCCATTTTCAACATGAGGGGAAAAAAGCAGGAGCAAAAATGTAACCATATAACCAAAACACCTCTTGATTAAGGCACTTTATTTACTGTTAAACCTCTTTGAAAAAGCAATCTATTTATATGTGTGATTCCCATTTCATTTGGTAAGCACAGGTTTTTTAAAAGAGCCTACTTTTAATTTTAGGCAGAAAAAAGAATTCATATTATCAGATCCAAAGTGTAACAGTAACAACTTGCAGCTGCTTATTCATCAACATCTCTAAGTGCTGGTCTGATTCTCAGAATAGATTCTGTGTATAAACCCTTGCTATTTTATTGAGGCCTGTGGTTGTAATAGAACCTGAGTACACTTATTAAAAACAGCTGCTGTAACAGAAATAGAGAATCAGTGTATATTACCATTTAAAAACCCACAAATTGAATCAATAGGAGTCAGGAGAGACAAGCTTAAAGAGAAAAGTCCTTAAACAAAACTGAAAGATCAACCACTATTCTTAATCTACTATACACAATCACTTAATTAAGCTGTTATGAAACATAAATAAACATCATTTGTAATGAGGAAGAAACATATGTGATGTGCTGTCTTGCATCTATTTTTGCAACATTAGTTATGTGAAGAAGGCCAGCAGTAGAGATACACAAAAACATTTAGAGAATCTCTCTGACTTCAACTTGATAATTTCTAAAACAATGTAGGTAAACTGTATTTTAATTTCATTTACATAATAATAGTCACTAAACAATAGGAAATCAAACAGCTATTTAAGATTTTCAAACTGTTATTCATGTTAAATTTTATTCCCTTTCCTTGGCTACTATTTCTTACATTTTTCCAGTTTCCTACTACAATGTAACCAATTCCCTAAGAGTTGCAACCTGGCTCCTTATGCACTAGGGGCATGTAGGTATAACTAGCAAGGACAGCAACAGATATGACGAAGATTAATATTCCTTTGTGTTGCAAGTTGTGTACAAGGTGTGAACAAAGGGATTACTGGATCAGAGTGAAGGTGGACTGTACCTTCCACCATTTTCAGAAGAGAACCCTCTGTTATAAGAAAACTGTCACTGGTGGATGCTGAAAACATGAACTATGGGAACTCCTCTTGCACGTCTCCTTTGGCTGATCTGTTTCTTTTACAGCCATGTAAGTGCTCCCTGTGTGAGAGTTAATCATGTCAGTTATCTGGTAAAACAACCTGATTCATTTTGTCCTTCAGTGCTATTAACTACCCTACTAAATATGATTCACTGGAGAATTAATGAATTTAATCCCTCTGTTCAAATACAAAACCAAACAAGAATAATCCTCTGGTTTATAACTTTTAAATAGATAACTTAAAGCCTTAATGAATCTTAGAGTACATAAGGAAGGCACCAACTGAAATTATTTAGCTAATGGTAACTAGACACTACCATTAGAAAGCCTAATTAATTGGGATTTAAAATTGACTCTGATTTGCAATGGACCATAAAACATCCAGACCAAAATTTTATCTATTTATCTGATGTTTTGAAAAAGATCAGATTAAAGAAGGAGTATCAATAAATTATCCCTTGTTATTCCATCACTGTTCTCAGTATTTGCAACCGCAGTTTAAAAACAAAATTTAAAATGATTGGCAGGCCTCAAAACTCATCCTAGATTGCATTTATCTTAGCATTTTAACATGCAAATACTAGTTAGGATAGAGGAAAAAAATCAGAAGTATACAAAAGGTTTACAGAAGGCATACAAAAATAGATTTGTAAGATATACCTATCACTATCACTTTTTGCACTATATCTTACAATCTCGTATGATAAATTGCAAATAAGCCCCTGCTAAAGGAAGCACCTGATTCTGCTGTTACAAGTGCCCTTAATTTCAACAGCAAAAATAGTCAATAAGATTTTATTGCAATAAATGAGTTCAAGTACCAAAGAGGAATAAATTCTCTCAAAACTTCATGTTCTATAAATAAGGAGAAAATTTCAAATTAATAAATGAAAAGCATAATAAGTTTAAACAGAAAAAGCAGGAAATTGGCTCAGAAGTTGCTAGCTTAAAATACACAAGCTGGCAAACAAACAAAGCAATGAGACACATCACAGGAACTGCTCAGAACTGCTGCTTCCAGTCTATGTTGCAGCATAGCTGTTCTTTCACAGTGCAGAATTTTCAGGGTATTAGCCAACAGGGCAGAAAAAACAAATATTTTACAGAAAATGAGTTATATTTATATCACAATCAAGTAAGGCCTTGTTTTGGAGAGATAGTTTTAATAAGTCATTCCTAAAAACATTTGCTAAATTCCCTGATGTCCCAACAAAAGAGATATAGGGCAAGCAAGTCTGAATAAAGTGAAGAATGTAAATTTTTTGAACATATTATGAAAGACTATTCCTCTCCCCATGGACCAAAAAAGAATACCAAATAAATACTCTGCATTTGAAATAAATGACTACTGACAAAATAACCTTTGAAAGCAAGGGCATGATCATGTTTCCCTTCTGAATTTATGGTCAGAAGCAACCCAGATATCGGCACGTTAGGGCAAGACACTGCTCCTATGATACTTTCCCTGGTGACCGCCCAACAGTACCAGGAGCCACTCTGGCTCATCTGGGTGAGCAGTGGCTTCCCTGAACAAACCCACTCCACAACAGCACAGCTCCCAGGAGGCATCAGAGTAGATAAAAACCTTTATGGGTTTATAATAAAGGTTGATAATGACTTTTGGGAGACAAGAAAAGTTGTTCCTAAAGCTTTTGCAAGGGAACTGCCAAACCCATAGCGCAACAGAAGAAAGAGCAGATGAAAATAAAACAAAACTCAAAAAACACAACCCTGGGTAGAAAAATGTATAAATTATCATTCTGCTTGAGACAAATTACCTTTTCTTTCACTCCCAATGTAGATGTGTCATCAGTGCCTTTGAGCAACCTGCATGAAGGCCCTAACCAGGCTGCAGAAACAGTAGTCAAGGACCCCTGCTGAATCTGAGTATAAGCATGATTTTGGAATTCCTACTCTGTTTCTCACCTCACTTCATATCTTACTAACCTCTTTGTTTTGTTGTTGTTTAGTTTTTGTTTTTTTTTTAATTAGGTGAAAAAAATTAGAAACAGAACTTTTTACACAAAATATATCAAGTAAACTGTATCTACCTTCTGAACTGGGCTTCTGATCCTTCGGTCTGCCAGTAATTTAATTTGTAACACAAAGAAATATGTGAACATTTATCAATTGATCCTTTGTTGTCTTACTTCAGCAATAAAGAACTCACCAGAAATATCCTTTCAAGTTGATCTTGAATGTCTTTCATTCCTGGAAAAGCAGCAACCCCTTGAATCATTTCTACAAAGATACAACCCACTCCCCTGCAGAAGGAAAAAAAAAATAAAGACAAGGTTAGAAAGATTTCTTATAGACCAAAAAACCAACAACAATGCTTTTGTATCTTTTATCAGTGTTTAAATATTTTTTTTTAATTGCCAGGTGGAAGGATAGGCACGTGCATTTGCTAAAATCAGTGTATACAAATGAACACTTCTCAGGTGTTTGAAGGAAGGTGTGGAGGTAGCAGGAATGTGGTTGGTGAGTGTTGAGATCGATGAAGGCACAGCTGCTGAGTTCCTGTATTAGCGCTTCCCAAGCAGAATAGTCATGTTCCCCAAGAAACTCTGGAGATGTGGGAATGGCAGTGAGAGAGCATCCTTGGGAGAAGCTGAATGGGGACAGAACAACGACATGGAAGCACATTTACCATACCATGAGAACCTGGGAAAAGGTGAGTAAAAAGGAAAAGGGCTCACAGCCACTGAACTTAGCTACTGCCCAAATGCTGGTAACTTGGGGGATGTATTTGATTGGACTTTCTTCTCCCTCTTCCAGCATAAATGAAAGGAGCTCAAAGCCCTTAGCTGATGACCCCATTCCCCAGAAGCTCTGTCTGAGGGGTCCTGCAATGGGCTGAGAAGCCATGGGCTCCCTCCTCTCTCCATGACAGCCACCTCCTTTACAACTCCTGTCCTTGGTTTCCCACAAAACGTCCTTCACACGAGACCCCCTCATCCCACCGAGTTAAGCCAGTGGCAGAGGTACTGGGAAATCAGATGGTAAAAATACCTGAGGAACACTAACTACAGCACAAAGAATGCATTCTCAAAGGCTGAGGAAAGCTTCTGTGACTCTATCTCAAATTCCAGATAACCTGTAAACTTCCTGCATCTCAAAAGGAAAGCAAATTACAAACTTGCACTTGTATCTTTTCTGGATGAAAACAGCTTAAGAGTTGCTTGTTCCCTCAGCAAAAATAATGTTAAGAAAAAGCATCCCTCTTGGCTATCAACAGGATGCACAATTTGATGATACACTTCAACTTCTTCAATTACATTTTTCTGCATATATTTTTCTACAACTTTTACATGCCTGTGTATGCTGTACAAACATGTCTGTGTAAGACACCACAAAAACCCTCAAATTCAGCCACTCTTCACTCAAAGTAATAACATGTTTAAATCCCTAAAATGTATATCAGAATGAACTAAGAATTTGCAACACTTACTACACTAACTACAGCACCAACTCTCCCTAAAACTGAGAGTTTTGTTTCTGTGTCAGAAAAAATCCCAGCAACTTTGTTTTTAGAAGTAAATTATTTGGAATGTAGTAATTACATACCTTTTCATTGCTTATGCATCATGATGATGCATTCAGAAAGCAGCATTTAATTTTAGGGGTTGTGTGCATATATTGGTGAGGAAGTGGTTCTAGAATAAAACAACTTAATGAAAACAGGTTGCATATTTTCTTTGAGGCTGGAGCTGAGTACTGAGATACCACTTAACTAAAAGTATCAGTAAATAACCTGTGTTTTACTCATCTCTCAGGCTTTGACAAATACCCAATAATGAAACAATTTTACATTCCAGGACAATGAGGGTTGATACTCAAATTTTCAAAGAAGAAAATTAAATACACATCACCATTTTCTAATTCTACAACCCAGAGCATATATATATTAAGTAAAGCTTCTCGTTGGCATGGAAAAGTGGAAGAAAACTTTGGAAGCACAGTTGCTGTCAAATTTGAGAATAGATCAGGTGTTTTCAAATGAGAGGTTAAAATTTATGTTTCATATGCTTCTGCTGGATACCAAATGAACTGAATTGATTAAACTGCCATTCATAATTTAGTCTGGTTAGTGCTTCATTAGGCACAGATAGGCACAATATATCTTAGTCAAATACTAATAAACAGCATCTCAGGCAAGGAAAGATACAAGACTTTAGCCAGGGGCCATTTATTCAAGATGAGCAATAAAACAATTGAACTCAGACTAAAGAAAAGAGGATCACAGTTCTATTCTTGCAACCAAAAAACAGGCATTTGATTAAACCAGCATATCAATTGAGAGCATATACAAATCTGCAGAGAACCTTCATCTAGCTGTTGGAACAGAAATGCAGTAAGGGCAGCAGGAATATTTTGCCAAATTTTCTATTTTTTCACTTTATTTATAAATTTGTCCACTTTTAGTGGTTCTGATACAAGTATAAGCAAAAAATCAAGTAAGAACAGCAAGCACAGCTGAAGAAAAATTTCCTGCTTGGAAAGAAGAATCCTATTATATGTCTTGGACCCTTTTTTAGCCTAGAATTCCATTTAGTCACAAGCTGAAATAAAAGAGTACTGGATTTAAACAAACACCTAATACAAAAATCAAAATAGTATTATAATCACTGGGGAAAGAAATATAAGCAACCATCAAGATTTGAGCTGGAAGACTGCTGTTCCCTTCAGCCCACCTGAAAATTAAGCTTATGATTGATTTCAAGGTTATGGTATTCAGCACATTGATGAGTAAGCAATGAAAGAGAAGTTTAAATGAATGCTAAAAAAAGGGAAAATAGTAATACAGAAAAAGTATGGCATTGAACCAGGAAATGGATAGAAAAGACCCAGAAAGCCATAACAGCACATAAAGGCTTGAAGATGGCTGGATGGTATTTCAGATGGCATAGTGGTACCGGTGAATTTTAGGATCACAGTAAGGAGAAACTTGAGTCTGTAGTAGGATCCCTGCACTACAAACTGTAAGTGTACACACAGCAAACGAGAAAAGAAAGCCTCTATGGGCTTTGAAATTGTCTTGTTTTTGTAGACCTCACAAACTCTTAAACTGTTTAGAGATGTTTCTGAACAAAGAAAAAACTATTATCAT
The DNA here is from genome assembly GCA_013397315.1 of Donacobius atricapilla. Classification (NCBI taxonomy): domain Eukaryota; kingdom Metazoa; phylum Chordata; class Aves; order Passeriformes; family Mimidae; genus Donacobius; species Donacobius atricapilla. The sequence goes on along the minus strand of WBMY01004999.1, from coordinate 146,967 downwards.
GTCAGAAGAACAGGGTTTTGAGGAAAATTTTAAAAAATTATGTCATTCTTGGCTATAAGAAAACCCAAGGGACAAGGGAGAATGTGATGATGACTCTGTATTTAAAATTATGCAAAATGAAGGACAGGGGAGAACTGATTAGGATTTTAATGGTTCCCAGAATGGTAAGTAGATCCAAAATAGTATAACTAGAAAAAGCAGAATGCCCTTAGGAAATAGGAATTTTAGGGTGAGTGTTGGGGAAATACAACTAATAATTGTACTATACCTCAGCCTCCCAATGGACTTGAAGCCCAGTTACAGTCATGTAAAACTAGACAAGCTGAAATACTTAAGAATGTTGTTCAGGAAACAGATTTGCATTAACAGCAGAGTGGATAAGATGATCTCACACATCACTCCCAGCTCTAGTTTCTATGATGCAAAGGTTACTTTTTAAAATATGAAATAGAGGCTTTAAGGTGCATGCATCTCCAAGAATATGTTATTTAGGTAAATTTGTGCACGTTCAACATACAATGACATTTTCAGGAAGCACTTATAAATAATTTTTGACAAAAGAATATTACCTTAACAAATTTCGGTGTATTCAGTTCAGATTTTCCTATTCTATTTATAGGACTTCTGAGTTTGGATTAATAACCCAAATGCTGCAATGTTGTTCTGAGATCTTTCCAATGCAATAGCATAGGATAAACTTGCAAAGTAAAAGTGACAGCAATTTAATGCTAAAATGGGTGGTTTACTCTCTGATGACAAAAAGCATGACTAAACCTATTGATATATTGATGAGACCATACCATCTAATATTGCTCTTCTATTGTCCTGCTTAATTTCCTGGGACTTTGGCTGTCACTGTACAGCCTTATACAGAGTAAGAGGTACTAGCTCAGCTGAATGGCTTCTCTTGCATTTGAATTGATATAGTAAATGCGCCTGTAAAAATGAAGTTGAATGCCTCAGGAACCTCCTTTTTTTGTTGATTTTTTTTTCTGCACAGCTTTTACAATTCAGAAGGGTATTCCCTTAAAATTAGCTTACTGGTGAATTGGTTTTATGTGTTTGGCTTAGGGACTCACATTCCTGTCTCTGTGTAACAAAGATACTTATTGCTACAAGAATCTCCAGCATATCTGTACTAGAATACTGTGAAACAACAAACAAAAAATCATAACAGCTTTGGTAAGGCATAATGTATAAAAGATTGTAAGGGACGGTTCCCTCAGTTAATATTATGACTTTTCTTGATGGAGCCATAAAAGAGAGTACAGAAACATCCCAGAATGAGGAGCTGTTTCCAAATCAAGTTTTAGTTGATACTTAAATCAAGTATATTGAAGCCTTCATATATATATATGAAGGCTATATATTCTTACTATATATGTTTTAAAATGTTCAATATTCTGCCTTGAACAGATCTGCTTTGTAGCAGGCTCAGTGCAGGTGATAATATTCGGCATGACCTTTGCAGTGAAAACCTGTGCTGGTTGTTCATATATTTTTGTTTGATTATTAAGCCTGTTTCCTGTGTGCAGGGTTTGGCTTCAGAGGGGAAGGCATTTTATGAAAGCCAAGTAACTCTTTTCAGCAATCCCCTGGTGAGATTTCTGAAATTCAAAGGAACAACAGAGTTTTCATTCAAGCTTCCCAAACTGTTTGTAATGTTAAATATATCAGAATTAAAAAGCAAACAGATAAACAAACAAAACCCCAAAAAACCTACACACACTCCCCTTCAAAATCCTGCTGCTTTACTTTTTATGAATTTGTCACCAACATGTAATACTGAAGCATCTTCCATAAAATCCTAGTAATATACACATTGTAAGGACAAAGATATTTTTATCTTGTCTGATTTATTCAGGAAAAAAATGTTTTTGTTTCTTTATCATCCTGCTTATGAACACAACGATGAAACCAAACTTTAGGGGAAAGGAAAGTAAAGCAAGGGACTTTTTTCTCCTTAATAGACTCTTATTAAAATCTGATTTATTTCTACTTATTATTAAAAATCTGATTTATTTCTATTATGGCGTACTGCCGGAATACCTACGAATTCTGAAGTTGGATAGAATTTGTCTTTCACGACCATTACTCTTTGATATATAAGAAATAACATCTAATGGACCATACAGTCTGATAAAAACACACGGCAATAAGGCAAACAGCAGTTCTCACATGAGAAGTAATGAGTGAATCATATTTTCCCTTTCACGATGACAAAAATACATTAAAATTTGTGCAGGAAGCATATGAAATTAATGAAAACTAATTTACTTGAGAGCATAATAGTTCAAGGTATTTCTTTACAGTCAGACATGAAGTGATTATAATTACAAGAGAATAGAGTAGTCATGTTCTTGCATGTGTCACTAAATACCTAGAAATAAAAGTTCCAGATTTTTTTTTTTTTTGCTTTGTAGCAATACTCAGTTTCTATATTAAGAAATACTATATTCATGAAGAATTAAAATCTACATGATCTCTTCCTGTGGGATTCTTTCTATTTTACAGACTCACTCCTTCTGTAAAAGCAGAGTCAAAATAAACCCAAGAAAATATTCCTCAAACTTGAGCAACATTTTGCCAGGAGAAACTTCCTTGTTGAACATTAACTTCCTGGTTTTCTTTTCTGCATCCAAATACTTTTATAATGTACTTTCCTTACACACATGAAATGTATTTCTAGCAATGAAAAAGTAACAGCAAATCTGATGTTGCAAATGGATAAAAGTAGTATTCAGATAGGAACTGAAATGTGCTCTCCCTAACTACAGACCCAGATAGTTCCTCACTTCCACACACAGCACTTCTATGAATCTGAGTCTATAGAATTGTCCAATCAAAAGCTAATTCAGCTGATAAAACTTTTGAAGAACTCACTGATAGCGAGAGAAATTTAATTAGCAATACCTTTATAGTTACTGCAATATTACCTTAATACCCTAATCCTACACATTAGCATTTCTTTGGAGTGGAAGTCATAATCCTGAGGAACATCAAGGGTAAAAGAGCTAATTTCCCCTATGCTGTTAGTCCCCAAGGAGTACTTCTTCAGGGCATACTGGGACTACTGCTCTCACATTTCTCTCACTGCAAACCGTTTACAGGAGAAACAGGAAAAAGATGCTATTGTAATGTCGCCCGTGTAAAAAGCATAATTTGGTGCATTTGTGTCTCTGACAAAATCCATTTTTATGTAATAAATGTCTTAATTATGGTTGCAGGTCTTCATTGGTCAAATATTCATGAAAGCATGCATGGAATTATAGTGAGGACTCAAATCCACACTCATAGCAGGCTATGTGTGAAAAGTGGTGTGTTCCCATATACCATTTATTTTTCTAGTAATAGGATAGAGAAACTCCATATGAACAGCTTTCCCTAAATTAAACTCAGATTTGAAATCATGTGTAACAACCCAGATGCAACAAAGTTAAGTAAGAGTGATTTAAGAAGGAAATTTGTAATATTTTACTGGCCTGGTTTTAATTTATATCCTCCTCAGTACTAAACATAGCTGATGCTAGTTAATAAAAATGAATTTAAAATATATCCTGGCCCATGACTGCTTAGGTTACCTGTACTGTGACTAAGAGCATATTTTTTTATAAATGAAAAAACAGAGTATACAAAATAATTGCCAGCTGTTAGCAAACACAGTTTAAAGCCAGCTGCACTTCAAAATAAAATATCCCTAGTGACTTCTTGATGTAAGCAACCCAGATGTAGCAGCAGCACATGCATTACCTGAATCAAATGGATTTAATAGCCTGTTTAAATTGCTTCATTTACTAATATTATACTTTTCCTGTAAGGAACAAATAGAATAGGTTAATTTAGGGATTTTTTTCCCCTATGTTTCTGTGTTACTTATATATGGGTTTTAGTAATCCATAAAACCTTTATGTGTTGAAGCCTATTTTTCTTGTATTGACTTTCAAAGGACTGTAAAATTCAAGGATTAGGACAAGTTACACCAGAGGCAATGCAAAACCATTTTCCGAGCTCCTAGTAAGTCCTCATCAAGAGGGGGGTGGGAAAAAAGCCATATCAAAGGTTATCACAACTCTTTGATGCAGTCGTGGGTAGTATAATACATTCACATTATGCTGCTGTATCAAATGCTGTCAGCAGTAAATCACAAAGCCCGACACCACTATTGTATGCACATCTTCATTAATATTATTTTATTGCCAGTGGCTATTTAAAAAAGAATGCAGTAAAATGTAACATTGCATGTGGATCATTAGCTTTTGGTTACTATTCTAATTCTCTACACCAGCAAATGAAGTGTAAAAATAGCCTGCAGCCTCTGCCACCTGCTTCCAGCCACTGCCCAGTGGTTAATATTTGGACTCTTTTTTCATGCAGCTGGTCTTCTACTCTGTGGGAGCCTCACTTTCTGTTCCCGGGGAATCACCATGAAATGTCATTTATCATGGCTATAGAAAAAGCCCTGTGACTTTAATTTTTTTTTTTCTTTTCTCTAAATAGAGGAAACAGCTGTGCTTCCTACCTTAACATTATTTAAATATTTAGTGAAGTGGCTGCCTAGTTTTTTCATCATGTAGATCATCAATAACGACACAGGAGAGCACACACTATCTGCCATAAGGACATAATGCCAGTAATTGCATAAAAATGCTAATGCTACAAACACACTTTTGATAACAAATTACCAAATTATCTTGGAATCTTATGGTAGACAGGTTTCTCCGTGTCTCCCTTCCTCCCACTCCGGGAAGCCACTAAATGGCTTTAATGTAATTATGGCTCAGCTCTGTACAGCCATTGTGTAAGCACAGCTCCAAGGCTGCCTGTGCTCCAGCAGAGCTCACTGTCACTTGTGCCAAGTAAGCACAAGTGACCTTAGCACGCAGGTACACCTCACAATCAAACTGGAAGTGCAGTCTCAGACAACCCAGCAAAGCACGAAGTAAAAATCTAAAGCTCTTCTGTCACACACATTTGCTCTCATCTGATTTCTGATGTGGCAGAGGCTGAGCCCCTGCACAAATTGCTGCCATGTGAAAGAACTGTATTACTAGGTCCCTTCTTCCAAAGCCCTTTATAGTTCCCCAGTTTGTACAAGGCAGAAAAAATATTGTAAGGGCTACATATTGAGTACATGAGGAATATGACATTGTTTTTCATTTGAAACATAACACACCACCTCTGACCCTTGAGCACCTGGATTTCTTTTAGGCCTTTATAAAATGCTCTGTCCAAGAGAACATAGTTTATTGATATCATTGATGATATCAATAAACTATTGAAACTATTGTGTTCTTCCCCAATACTTGAGTCATTTTTGTCAGAAAACAAAATAATTGCTGAAGTAGAATCTTAAGTCCTTCCTTGATCTTCCCTGCTGCCCATGTAATTTGAATATAAACATATGATTATGAAGGTTATGTCCAGTCTGCAGGTACAGTAACTTTTAAATGCTTTTAATTAGCTACATGAATTAATCTTTATTACAGGAACACTACGTATTTTGATTGGACCTTCTAATAGCTCTTCTACAAAAATAGTCATGGATGGAATGTTAAAATATCTATTTGTCACAAGCTATTAAACTTCAGAGAGAAACATTTTTATTTGTGGAAAAAAAATTCACCAATAACAAAAAATGTTTTAAATTAATCTTTTCAGTTTCACAGTGAAGTGTTTTTTAAATTGGGAAAAATTAGAAAAATAAATTTCCAATGTTACTTTTAATTAAAAATAGCATTTTAAAATGCTTTTTGAGCAGTTTGCCCTATTAAAACATTAATTTTTTTCTTAAGCTGTTTCCGCATATTCTCTGTAATTTACAAGTTGACTCATGTATGTGTAGACATACATGAATATGTGTGACTCAAGAATGAACAAATGTAGAAGGAGCCATGAGAAGATGAGCAGAAAGGACTATTTATCTCTTCCAGTTATTTCCATCCTCTGAGTCAGTTGTCTTGCCTCACCCCAAGCAGGCTGAGCATCTTGCTGAGGGCATCCATGATACTACTTGGAAAAGAGGTGATTGTAAAACATCAGGAGCAGATGGGCTGCAAAGATTGTATGCAACCTCTGAGGACATCAGGTTGAACCTAATATTTAGGAAAACAGGACAGTTTTAGGATAGATGAGAAAGTGACATGCAGAAGAGAAATTATTTTAGACCTGTGAAATGCAGAATGGTCTGACGAAAACCAGACAATTGATACAGAAGATGCTGTCTCTGCCTCTCTAGCACTCTTGTAATATCACAGTGTTCATATCTGGAGTTTTCCCACTGTCCCTTTGTTACCTCTTGGTTTACCTTCCCTTAGAGCTCAAGGAACTGCAGCAGATAGGTTAGTTATACTAACCACTCACTTCAGTATTAGATATTCTAGTATTTATACTCTGTAACCCCTTCACACAAAATGATCCCATGAATTCTAAATCACGCCCCCAGGAGATAAGATTTTCAGGAAATTTTAAGATTTCATCCCATAATCTCTGATTTCAGCTACAGGACTAAATACAACTTCATGTTTAGTTCCCATCCACAGCAAAAAAAAATTCCTGCTAGGTCTTCAGTTCCAGTATAACACTGCAAGATTACCTTAAAAATATTTTTCACACATCATATGAAAACATAAGGTGCTTTTAACCTTATCTTACAGTTAACTCTAGATTTTAATATAATCGTAATTCTAACTTTAGTTTGCCTGTATTGAAGAAAGATATTTCAGTGAACTGCAAAACAATTACTGTATTTTTCTGAAAATTCCTCAGTATTATTTTTTCTCAAATAATTTTTAAAGGTTTAAAAAGTCTAACATGCATTAAAAAAACAAAACAAAACCAACCAACCAACCAACCAACCAACCAAAAAACCTCTCAAAGCAAACAACCAACAAAACAAAACAAAACCCAAACATACTCCAGAGCATCTTCCTTTGTTTGTAAAGAGGATTTTTTTTCTGCATTTCAGAATTTGTATAGATTACAGAGATCTTGTCACCTCAAAACCTACAGAATAAATGAAGAAATTTCAGCTTGGTTTTTAACAGTCAAAAAACCAAATACCTTCCTTGTTCAACAGAGGACTAAAGGATGCCAACAAAAATGAGCAAGGTGATATATATATTGTACAAATCAAACTACTCTTCTAAACATGCAAGTCTAAATAATATCTATAGGTTTGAAAGAAAACTCTTCAACAATATTTACTGCTAACAAGTAAAGTAGATTAAGAACCAAGGTTTTATGCTCACAACCAGAGAATTCTGGTTTTCTCCTTGCTATAGGTGGGCATGGTGAAAGGCTATCTTTTGCAAAACAAAGTGTCATGTCATGTGAAAGAACCACACTAAGACAATGCAAGTCAGGCTAGAGTCTCTTGCACAGCACCACTGGGCGCTGTGTCAACAGCTGGTAGCAGCTACCAGCCAGCGGAGGGGATTCCTTTAGAGAGATACTGAATGAACCACATATATCACTACACATGTTTTTTAACCTGCACCAATGATCTCACTACATATTTGGTTTACATCAAAAAAAACCAAGAGCTAAAGCATCTACACAGAATCTTTTCATCTATACTTACCACATGTCAAGGCAGGTGGAATATTCTGTTGATCCCAGAAGGACATCTGGAGGCCTGTACCATAGGGTCACGACTTCATTGGAATATGTATGACTAGGAACTGATTTTGCTCTTGCAAGACCTGTGGGGTAGACACAAATAACTTAATGTAAACAAAGCAAAGAAACAGTTTGCTGTACAGTTACAATATAAAGGGTTTATGAGCACATATCACATAATGTGACAGGCACATTGCAAGAGTATTTTTCATCTAGATCTGGAGTATTTTACTTGATGGTAGCGTCTATCATTAAGTACCTGGCTAAACAGAGCTGTGAATATTATGAAGGGATAATAAAATATGCTTTTCATAATGACAACCACAGACCCAGGAGAGATGCAAAGATATACTGTGGCATACCTAAATAAAAGACAAATAAATAAAAATTTTAATTGCCATTAACTGCTCATCCTGAGGCATGAATAGTCTTCCATTTCAGTGTTATTTTGAAAAAGAAAATGAAAAGGAAACTCCCAGACAAATTATGCCACATATGAGATTTGGCTTCTTAGGGAAGCCTAGGAAACCTTAAACAGCTCTCACTACAAAGCCCAGCCTGCTTATTCAAGTTTATGTTTGAAAGCTGTAGACACACTTACACATTACCATTCAAATAAATATTAATATAGCAGCAATACAGCCCAAAATGGTATGTGAAAAATTCCTCTCTCTCAAGAATTGTGTATTGGCAGTGCTCCAGTTTTAGAAATCATTCCAATAAAAACTGTGGCCTACTAAAGATACAATATTTACAATCATTGTCTTTTATCTTTTCAGTCATTTAAAATTATTTACATGCTACACAATCTATGTAAAAAAGAGATCATCATATGCTAAACTGAGAAGTCTACAAGGATGTTTCTCCTACAGAGGACTCTTCCCTCCAGAAAAGGAAAAAAGATCTTCAGGGCTAAGGTGACTCTCCTTATCATGGGCCTGCAAATGTTTTTTCCAAATTATCTGATCCTAGCTACTGGCTTGAGAACATCCACTTCCTTGCTGGGAACACTGGATGTGCACAAGTAATGGAAATCAGGAGAACACAGTACTGGGTGTTTTTCTGCGTCCTCCTTAACTACTGGTTTTCCTTTCAGAAAACAAATGGACTTACTATAACAAAAGGTCATGTTTTACACCTCACAGAAACAAAGAAGCAAAGTCATACACTCAGACAGAAATAAGCAACATGAGAATTCCCAAAATAGTGCAGAAGAGAGTCCTTTTCCCCTTTCTCCTTAACACACTAGAGAAGCTATTTATGAACATTTACTGTCAGTGAATGTATTTCCATAGCAATGATGGCCAATCTTGTGAGCAGATTGCATTATCAGCTGATTATAGCAATTAGACCAGTGTAGGGGAACAATTTTAATTGTGTGCCATGATCCCTTCTTTTAAAAATTACATTTGAAACATGGATACCTGTTTTTTAAATTTGCAGACGTCCATTTCTTTAAGGTTTGTGCACCTGTCCATCAGCTTGATGAAAAATTTGGCTTACAAAGACCACCTAGGGTTGGCCCAGTACAGCCCCAAAGAGGCCAGAGGAGAGGTCACATCATGTGTTGCACAGTGTCTCTGCCTCCAGATTAAGGTTTTTGCTTCTAGGAAACCAGAAACCACCAACAGCTGCAACCGGTAAGCAGTTAAATAGTTCTTATTCCTGGCACATAGAACCCTTAAGAAGCCCGAGTTTCAGTGCATCTATATTTCGTGTGACTAAACTGAAACGGTATTTCCTGAATCTGTGGATATGGACCTACTACTATTAAGCAATAATATAAAAATTATTAAAGGATTTGAGAAGTCTGGATGGGGAACGATCCGATCCTTTTTGTCTGTTTGAACCTTCCCCATTAGTCTTGTCCAAGGAAGACTGAATTTGTTTGCAAATTCTAAACTTCTACCAAGCTTTCATAAGAGAAGAGACATAACCAAGTGCGGGAAAGGCTTCTCGAAGAAGCCACATCATGTATTTTGGGAAAAACTGTCAAAAAACTTTGGAGCTTATGGGATGACAGATAAATTTTCACGGCACAAAGCCATTGATCCACACATTCCAGGAATCTCCCATGTAGAGTGGGGTGAGCACCCAACTTGCCATACCAGAAATCACGTTGCAAATAATAACACCATAACCTTGCTTGCCAGCTGGCTTCTGCCACTTTGGAAGGATGGAGCTTTGTAGGTGTTAATAGTCAGCCCAAGCACACCTTTCCTGCTCTCCTGCAACTGTTCAGCATGGAACCAGTCCTCCCTTCCTGCTGGGAATGCCACCCATGCTGTTTCCTCAGTATACTGCTTCTAGATCTCCTCCACCTCTAATCCATTCCAGCTAAATGAAAATCCATCTTATTTTCAAAGAATAGCCCTTTTGGGCTAGTTCCAGCCTGTTGGACAACTAAATGTTTTTCTTTAATCCATTCTTCATTCCCAAAACACTATGAAAGTCTCATTTAAGGTTGGCTGCTGCACCTGGTTTCTCAGTTATAAGAGGATCATTAATGGAATTGAGAAACATTTAAACAAAATCTTGATTTGTAAAAGCAAGCTGAGGCCATACATTGGTGTCAGACAGCACCAGGTTAAGAGGTGTTCTAGTTTGAATTAAACCATTACAAAATGAGCTTGAGTACAGGCCACATGTTTTAAGTCGCGGCCAATTGGTTTCCTAGTTGGTCACATACACTTCTTTGGAAAGTAAATGGAAAAATGGAAAGCAGGAGTGAACAACCAAAGGAAATACTTACAAAAGCTAAAATCTGGAAGGAGAAAATTTGGCACAGTCCCACTGCTCAGTCACTCACTCCACTACTCACTCCACTTGTGCAGGACTGACAAGACCTGAATCAAGCTAATGCCTCAGAGGAGCTGCTTTCTCACAGAGAGGGAGTAACCTTTGCTTTTTCTATATAATTCTCTGCTCTGCATAAAGAATCCATTTAGAAATAATGAACACTTTCACTCAAAATTAAGGCAAATGTGTCTCATCACACATGAGATATGAAAAAAATACTCTCATCTTTCAGACATATTTGCAATCTAAAAAGAATGCTATCAAAATATATATGTGAAACACCAAGATACTACATTTCTTGTTTTGATGATCCACATGCAAATAGATGACAGTTACCAGGTTTTTTTCAGATATCGTTTTGCAAGAAAACTTGCTACATATTTTATGCCCCTTTCCACATCCAAATATGCTTACTCATGCAAAATTTATTTAAGCGCATCCTTCAACTGAAAGAAAACTGAAGGGCAGGATTAATTAGCACAGCATGTTCGATCACTTTCTTTAAGGGTTCCCTGTCTGTTTCCATGGTTACACTACAGGAAGAATGACAATCTCATTTTAAAAAACTTATAAAAAAGCTTATAGGGGATCATCAAAACTTCAAACCTTAATGGCCCATGTGCATTAAAGCCAAAAGGTAAGTGGCAGATCACCAGGTGAGTACACACTATTTACATATTGCTGCCTGAGCACTCTTTTAGCCTGGGAAGGTGGAGGAAGGACCTCATGACAAGCAGTGAACTCCCCTCCAATTCCTGTGTCTTATGACACAGGCTAAGATAAAAGGACAACACATGTCCTGTTGTTGCAGCCCCATTTTGAGAGAAGGAACCCAAGGATAAGGCCCAGTTATTAAAATTAAGGTTGTGTCAGACTAACTGGAGAACTTGTGTGTAATTATATGAAGGACAGACACCATTTAATGTTCTCCAGGAACTGACTTCTATGACCATTATTTACCCAAAATGAAAGAAGAAACTGTTCTGATGCATTATATACTGCAAGGCTTGCACAACATGATCTAGTTGCTCTGTGGCACAAACCACAATTTAATTTTTACTCATTCATTAAACAACAGCTCAGGATACCCTGGGAAGCCCAGTATTTAAAATACAGAGTGAATGATCTATGCCTATGTATGTTTATGTCTTTAACACAGAAAATCCCCTGCTGCCTCCTACTCTGAATTTGAAAAAAAAACCCCTTTTTTATTTTTTAAGAAATTTTCTTGCTTGGCAAACACAATTTTCTCTGCTTAATCTGGCTGTATCTTAGACTCAGAGGATGTATCTGATTTTACCTAGGATCCGTTATTGACAAAACATATTGCACTGATTTATCACTGTAATTTTTAAATTGTATTTGGCTTTTACAAGAGGCTGTAGCTACATCCAGACTCAAGACCTATCCAATACACACACTTTCGGTTACATGAGCACAGATATTAATATTTGATACCTCTCTAGCTGCAGGATAGCTTCCTAGTCAACTTCATATGACAATCAGGAAGCCTTTGTTCACAGCAAATATGATTCTGCAAATGAGAAAACCAGTCACGTCTGCAAAAACAAAGGCTTACTAACCATGTGCATAGTCTCCCTTTCTATTATAACTTAAATGTGTTGAGCACTTTATTATTTTGATTTAGATATTTTTAAAAAAGCTCTAGAAGGCATGCTAAAAAATAAGGCATTTTTCTCATTGCTTTTCCTTGATTCAGATTCTTTATTTGGCTTCCTGTTTTGTTTATTTAAGATAAATGGCCTATTGAACCACAACTATGAGTCAGTAATAATATTAAAATTTTGCTAATATAGTCTGTTGTAGATCATGAACTGTCAACTTAACCTATTCACTCAGCTACTTTTTTTTTCCAACAGACGTACATTTATCCAGTAAATACTTGAGTGGCAACAAAAAATTAAAAAGTAAAATGGGTGGAGATGCTGACACTGCTTCAATGACGTGGTCAGCACTCTAACCCAGAAGCCAGTTCTTGGCAAAATCCTGCAGCCTTTAGGTCCCTCTGCTGTTTATATGTATGCGTCTGTCTCCAACATGAAGCTTTACCAGAGTATCTGAGGTAAATTCCCCTCACATTAAGATAAATTACCTACAACAATCTACGTCCTGGTCCTAATATAGCCATTAGCTTGTGACAGCGCTGTTCATTTATAAAAGTTACTCACTATCAGAGAGAGACTAATTAGAATCTCAAATTAAGTATTCCCAAAATGCACTTGAGCAATGACTACTCTTCCAAACTGGAGTGAAGGAGTCAGTTTTCAAGAGACAGAGAGAATTAAGTAAGACAAAAGGCATGTGTTCTGCTCAGCCTGCCTGGTTTTTCCAGCTGTTATCAGCTGTTGTAATAAAAGATTATTTTTCCCTACAAGTCTTATCTCATGTATGTCTTCAGACAAACACTTACAGTAACACAGATGATAATTATTCTAGTCTGTGAATAGGACTCAACTGTCAGTTGACAAACACAAGTTACAGAATGGGCAGACACAGAAATACTTTTCTTCCTACCAGAAAGAATGACTCTAGCGCTTGTGAAAAGTGTTTGCCCCTTTCCAACAAATCCAGCATCATCTTTTTCATTATAACCTCTCTCTTCTGCCCCCTGTACCTCCCAAAGGATCATAGGGAATAAAAAAAAAAGGGATACAAGAAGGAGCTCAGCTCTTGGTTGCATATTGTAAGATCCCTTTGGTTAATTTGTTTGAAAACTATCATAGCTATAAAGTTGTTTATTTCTTTGCTTTAAAATCCTTATAAATAATTTCTAATATGTTTTGAAAAAAGGCACACTGATTTTGAACATGTACCATGACTGAAAAATTTATTCCCCTCCATGAGCAGGAAAAAACCACACTAAAAATTGGGTGCTGTGTAAAAAGTGATACAGAAATTCCAAAGAAATATACATTCCACTTTTGACACCTGGAAAATGTATCTACCCCCATGGCATTCTGGGTAAGCATGAATATGTTCCAAGTGCCTCTTCTAGTCTGGAGGTAGAAAAGTAACAGTGTGGGCAGGAAAAAAAAAAAAAGAAAACGAAACAAACTGCATCAACATTATAAGCAGTCGCACAGATGTAGGACTCAAGGACAGTAAGCAATTTCACATCAAAGATAACTTCTGCATTATAGAAAAGACCTGGATGCCTTATGTACATGGTGTATATGCCCACAATAGCCTTAACAGTGACTGATTTAAATCGTGCTTTTCAGATTCCAGATTTTTACTTAACTATTTGTTGTTTCATAAAAAGTGTATGAAAAGATGCTACCCTCTACTCCTATAAATGCCTCAGAAAGAATACACCACTGTGCTGATAAGGCTGTAAGTGAAAATGTCATAATTACTCATTTCACAGTGAAGTTATTAGGTTTGAAGCAAAGAGTTAACAATTGCCGAACAGATGGTTTTAAATTGGAAAGGTCTGCAGAGTGCAGGGAGTAAGTTCTAGAAAGGACAAACAGGCAGAAAATAATTCTTCACTAAAAATTAGACTTAATACATCTCAGGATATTTTAATATTCCTTGAGAAAAGAGAGAAAATGGGGAAGCGTGAATGAGTCTAATCAAAACTGGACAATTATTTGTGTAATAGTAATAATTTGCATGTGGAATTTTAAGACATGACTAATGAACTTGCTGAATTCAAGAAAGGTAACAGACCACTTTCACACAGTTTTGAGGTATAAATGTTTCGTTGCCATTAGGATTTTCCCCTAAAAAATCAAAGGAACCTAGAAAAGAGAAAAAAAAAAGATATTCAGGAGAACAGTGTTGTATGTAGACAAATTGAGAGCTATGATATTCCATTTTGTGAAGTATAATAGTCCATCAAGCACCAAACACAGAAGTAAACAACCTACTGCAGGCTATTGTGTTTAAAACTAACAATTTACTGTAATCTCTACAACTAAAAGCAGGACAGCAAGGATCATTGCTGGATGACTCCTGGCATTCAAATAAAAATGATCCAACCCTTTTCAACTGGTACCTGGAAAACTTACCATGTGATTGGTACTTGACATATGGCAGGAGACAGGTTAAATACAACACAGCAGTAAAGAAATAAATATTCTTGCCCTCCAAAACTTATCTTTTTAAGAAAATCATCACTTAAACATGCTGCCTCCCCCTCTACCCAGGTGTAAAGGTAACTGAACACATACTAGATGCAACTCAATTGTATACAGGGCATCAGTACCATTAAAGTCCTTCTAGTTTCATGTTGTATTAAACCTGACAGCTGAAGAACTGTTTAATAAGCATAATTCAGTGCTACTGTAGTGATCCACAGTCATCCATATAGAAACACAAAAGCTAAGTTTCACTGACAGTTTTGTGTTCTAACATCTAATCCCAGTTGTTTACCCTCAAGTAATTTTGTTTCTTAACTGACCATACAATGCTGGCAGTGACAAGGTGATGAAACGTACTACTCTCTCCACCTATTGAAGGGGTCCACAACTCACTGAAAGTGAACCCATGCAGTGCTGGACAAAAGGCAACAATAGTAGCTTGGCTACTGGGATGTTACTCTATGGAGTGATTTATTCCAGTGGGATCAGTTTTGCTGATCTATCTCATCCTATCTAGCTGTAAAATATCTGGATAACTTTGATGAAGAGCATAACGCAAGTCACAGTCAGCTATTAAAAGCCTAATCAAGTAGCTGCAAACTTACTTGAACTTGTCTAGGATAAGCAGTTTAACAAGAACAGGGTTACATGGAAAAGCAAGTATTTGAACAGTATTAACATCTATAGACAAACAATATTTTAGAAAAGTAGACCTAACAAGTATTTTTTTTATAAATCAAACACTGCTGCCATTTGACATTATCCTGCATGAGTGGAATCTGTGAATTTGAAAACCTGTCACCCCATGGGTGCTGAAACCACCAATTCTTACAATACAAGGTCTGATTTATGCATAAATGACACAGTTCTATGGCTAGTATCCACCAGATCCTTGCCCTACTGCAGAGCCAGTGCAAGTGGGTTTGACATGCCTCCTTTTCCAGCCAAGGTGCCACCTTAGCATTCTGCACCCTGGGCTGCAGAATGCAGCAGCATTTGGTCCCTCATCCACCCTCAGCTCCCCAACCACAGCTGCCCTGCCTGGCACAAATGGTTCTCTAGAGCTCATGGAGTTTAATCAGGGCTGCTTCTAGTACCTGAGCCAGACTATTTATAGATAAGACAAATATTTAGCTGACTTTTGTCATTGCTACAACGTGGTATCTCACAACTTATGTATTCCCTAAGTAGGTAAAACACTGTCTTGGAGTTCTACCAAAGAACTCCAGTACATTTTGCCAGTGTTATCACACTAGTACGTACATTCACATACTAGGTAACACCCACAGCATCTAAAGCCACATCTGACTGCACAGTCTTAAGTCAGAGAAAAATGATCTCAAAATACATTTGTGCAAAACTCACAAAACTGAAAAAAAAAATCTCAATTATATAAAAGCTTTTTTAAATACAAAGAACAAAATAACTACAAAATAACTTGAAGATTTCGCTAATTTTCAAAATTGTTTCCACTTTGCTTTCAAGAGTGAAGCCATTAAGAAAATCTGTATAAGCACTGTTGCTTCTGTAAAGCAAAATTATAAAGCAACATCTAACAACAGGAATCCCTTGAGTCTCAGATTCACCTGTTCAATTGAATTGCTCCTCAAAACTCATTTAATGTGTATGTCATCTTAAATTATCTGGATCACAAATCTTATAAGAAAACTTTTATGTGAGAGACATTCCAATATGCTTAGGTCTAAATTATTGTTTGACTTTGCATCAGTAATAAGGCATCTGTATTCCTGCAGAGCCATCTATTCAGTTCTTAATGCAATTTTGTCAAAGAAGAAGAATAAATGAAAGGTGACAATTTCATTCCTAAAAAAGTTACATTAGAAGGGCATTAAGGCTATTCCTTAACAGTACAAATCTGGAATTATGTAGTTAAAACCCAACTGCTCTTAATGCAGCATTTTTCTCTAAAGTGATAATGAAATGCCACTGCCAGAATGGCAAAGCTGGAGCTATACATCCCAATCTAGTCCTTCATGTGCAGATGCAAGCCTACCAAGTCAGTAGAACTGCAAAACCCAGTATTGTCACTAATGAAACAGGTGAAAATTTGTTTGTACTGATACCAAGCCATTCTTTTATCTATTCGACTGTGGGGCAATGGATGTACTTCTGAATGCATTGCTCAATAAAAATTACTTGTAGATTGCAAGCAAAGGATCCCTATTAGTACTCTGACGACTGACAAACTACTATTGTCACACTGTTATTGAAGCATTCCATGCTTTATTTAAACCATTTGCTCTATCAAGGTTGCATGTGTGAACCAATTGTTAGTACATGTAAGCATGTCTCATTTAGTATCACAGCCTACAACTGGCGTAGCAAAGCTGGTGGTAATCCTGAGCACTGTAAGACAGAATGGGCAAAGGATTGCAAATGTTCAAGAAGCTAACATTAGGCTTTTGTGTTTATAAAGTACATTTCAGTGATCAGCTGCCTTTTTTCTTACCCCTCCCCTGCCTTTTTTTTTTATTTATTTAGTTCTTTCCTAAGGTCTACAGACAGTTCAGAGCTGAACCAAATTTCCAGCCTGCTGGAAGAGTCTAGAAGTAACTTAAAAACATTGCAATGACATATGCTTAAAAGCAAATATAGTCACAAAAGCAAGTTAATTTGATGCACAAGTGACCTAAAAATTGCTGCAATAAGAAGGATCATGGCTGTGGGTGGGAATAAAAGAGATTACATCTGAAAATCTACTCCTATTTTATTTCCAATGACCCCACAAAAAAATTGCTGTACAATTTGACATATTATGAGCCAGAAGCCTGAAGTGGTACAACCAAGCTTGGAGAAGAGCTTGAGGACCTTTAACAAGGTGAAGCTCTAACCTGCCATTCTTCCTACCATGTAAATCAAAAGTTACCCAGCACCATTTTCTCCCCATGCAAAGCCACTGTTAATGTGTTCACATCACCCAGACATAAAGCTGCTGATTCCTAATTCTCCCACTTCTAAGGTTTTTAACTTTGGGTCTTTCAAATGGTAAGACCAAAAGGTCAAGCGAAGTACGGTTGTTTGTAATATACATAAGGGTAACTACTTGGAGTTATCATTTATTTGTACAGTTTTTGCAAATGGAATTCACTGGAGAAGTGTTAAGTATTGCTAAGACAAGCACTGCCTGATCACTTCCGGCTATCATCAAGGCTGACTGATGCACGGGAAACTCTCATCTTAATTCAGGTAGCCCTGCAAGCATGATTTTAATTCATATCAGGAAAAATTATGCCTCTATGAATATATTAATACAACCAGCACTGTGTCTTTCAGAAGGAATGAAAAAATTAATGCATAAATTATTAAGAATTAGCTAGATAAAAATTGACTGTGTTGCAGAAAAGTAAGGTTTTAAACTGTCTGGGACAAAACAAATGATGCTATACATTACAGAGCCATGGTTTCTTTAAAATGCAACCTCAGTTATGGAATTGTTTCAGATCGTGTTAAAGGCACATTTCTCTTAATGAACTGCCAGTTCTGTTCACATTAATCTTTTTCTTTGCATATCAATATTTTTGTTCTGAGTGATGATGATTTTTTTCTTCTTTAATGCACACCTTTACCAGTTAACCTTTGATATCTATATAGCTGATTATTTCCTGTGCAAAATAAATTTGCATAACTATTAACACACTAATGACATTAAAATAATTTTAAAACTTGGCATAATTTTCTCATTATATAATACAGTATGTTCTCTTAAATAAGGAAACATAAAGCAAAATCAAAATCAGACCAAGAATCCAAAGATAGAGAGTACTACGGGAGCTACCTGGAGGACCATATTCAAAAACTTCACCATGAGCAATACCTTTTTCTATAGTATTTTTCCCCTGTAACTACTATAACAGAAACAAGCAAAGAAGCTTCAAAACAATAATGTTTTAATGAAAGTTTGGTATTTTAAATACAAGGACTTGTTACCACGATAATCAAAAGGATATGGAGAGATGTAGGAAGAAAACATGTTCTCATATAAAACTGAGAGAACACCATCACATGACTGAATAAGGCTTTTTTAAAATAAAACAATATTTGTTTTAAATACATCTACAGATTCAGATGGATGGATGGATGGATGGACCTCTTTTGTACAGACAGTAGATCACAGTTCTCCATGTCTTTTGTGCCATTGTCACGAAACAGTCTAGTTCACACTCAAGTGGGCAATACAAGGCAACAAAAAAAATCATGATTATCATAATAACACAGCGCTGAGCTAGCTGCAGTACAGATGACTTTCAAATCCCATGTTCTTCTTAAACACAAAATACTGAAACAGATTTTTCATCGCAGTTGTTTTAATGGTGTCATAACCAACTTCCTTTATTACCCTTAATGGATAATTAAGATGCTTTCCTCCTATTTAAAGGCTTGATATAACTCTCAGTTGTAACAGTAGAGAACTGCATTGAACCCTAAGTAATCTGAGATGCATTTAACAGGGGACCCATTTAGTGAGTCACACCAATCTCCAGGTTCTTCACGCTCTTTAAAAAATAAACCATTTTCCTTTACAATCAATAATCCTACACAGTGTTTCTCAGTAGGAAGAGCTTAAGTTACAGCATCTGTTTTAGTAAAAGCTGAAAAGCCTAGTATTTAAAAAATTTTAATTTCAATTGTTAAACAGCAATCAGTGAAGACTCACATAGACAAAAATTCAGTAAGTGGCACTACTTTGTATTAACAATTGGCAGAGAGAAGTTAAAGTCTTAGCTGAATACAGAACCTCCTTACAGGTTTTGCAATAGCTGTCTCCAGATAGTAAACCCATGTCAAATCTATTCTTTCTTCATAGGCTATGAAACCCAATTTCTGCCCATAAAGGATTCTTACTGCATTGACTCTCACATGGTAATTTTTTGTATAGATTTTACTAGTAATAAATAAATGGTCAATAAAACCATCAGATCTGTGAAGCAAATTAGATAGAGATCCATGATGAGAACAACAAACCAAATAAATGGGAGAAGAAAGAAACATTTCCAGCTAGACTATACCTTCTCCTGCATCTTCACCTCTGAAACAATTCTTTAGCCCAAATGCCAGAAATCAGATATACCCCTTTGCACTGCTGTTGTTCGGAAATTTTCTGCCACCTACCTATCTCCCTCCCCATTTCACCACAGGTCTGGGCATCACAACACAAGGTCACAAGCACAGGATATGAAGCCCTTGCTCCTGGGAGGGAAAGGCAAGAATGCAGCTTTGGCTATTCCCTGACAGCAGCCAGTTATACCATTAGAAACTGAGAAGGAAGGTCTGCTGGTAGAGGGAAAGCCTATCACCCTTGGAAAGCAAAATAAATTACATGGCAGCCTGTCACAGGTCTCTGGGTCCACAGTGCTCACAGCTTTTGCAGCCTACAACATTTATCTTTCCTCCAAGACAAAAAGATTTGAAGGTGCCACAGCTACCTATCAGCTTGGCTCCTAAGATCTGGCCTTACTTTGTCTGGATCTAGAAAGTTTGGATTTCTGGTTTTTTTACCCAGTTACTCAGTAACAGGTCATCAAAGCTATTCCAGGACAAACACACACAGTGTGCTCTGCTGCTCCAGACCCAGCTGCCACTGTAAACAGCAACAGCAGCTTCTGCTCTCCATGGAAAATGAGGCATTTACAGCTCATTACAAAAATAACTGTACTTTATGAAGACCTGCAAGTTGACTCAGGTTTGAGCCATTTGGGATTCACTTTCCATGTTCCCACTTCCTTTTCTTCAATTTCCTCTCAACATTGTCACTGAAGTCATCTTCCTTTTTTGTATTTACTACAACTAGAGTCCTCAGAGAAGCCCATTACTGTCCTTCCTGAGGGGTAAAAGAACCAATGCTTCAGATTTCAAAGGCTGTTATCAGAAAGGAACAGGCTGCACCTGGAATAACAGCAACCTCCCACAGGAATACAGGAAAGAAATGTCTTTTCTTTCCATGTTCAACTCAGGCAGGGTGTTAGAGGGGTCTGTGGCCCTATGTTTGGGGTAAACTGGTTTTCTTTACCAGCAGCAGCCCCTGATAACCAACACCCAGACTGTTTCCTGCCCTTCCCTAGAGCTTGCAGAAGGGCTGCTGTGGAGGGCAGGAGCTGTGTTGGGCCAGCTGCCTCAGGGATGACCAGGCTGTTCCTACAACTCACCCCAAACGGCCGCGAAGTTCCTTAGGCTCACTTAAAGTCAGGCAATCAAAGGGAGCCAGCCTAGATAACTAGAGGCACTCTCAGAGGAATTTTGCTAATGACTTCATCAGGCTTCACCAACAACGTAACACCAGCTCTTTAGGCACTGAGACAACTCCTTATATCAGCATCTTTAAGAACTGATACGCTGTGGTACATTTACACAAGAAACACATCACAGTTATCCATGCAAGCAATCTTTCATGCTATTCAACTTCTCATATGAATTTTATACAGTACATTATAAAGAAACCCTTGTGGGATTCTTACTGTGAAGGAGAAAAAAAACTACTTTTTTTTTTCAACTTGTCAACATAGTTTTAGCAATTTTAACAGTAAGCTACACAGGAATAACCTTGTCATGACATACCCCTGTTATGCTCTCCACAGAAAATCTATATGGAAATGCATGGAAACATCCACTCTAATACTCAGCTGCAGTTTTAAACTGCAACTCCATTGAGTATAATTCCCTTTATTATAATCCTCAAGTCTCTTTGCTCCTGCTATTATTAATCATTCTGTGTATCTAGAACGATGCATGGTTGAATCACACTCACTTGATTCTTTTACTGCATCAGAGGACTTTATATTAACAAAATTCCAAAAGCTTAAGGCAGGATTTTCACCATAATACAGACCTCCTGCAGATCCTTACTCATCTAGAGAGCCCCAAAGACAACAAAAAGCAGTCAGGAAAAGCTTCAGGGTCAGTGTTATTCGAGACACTAAATGAAAGACATTTTCTTGAAGATGTTGTTCATGCTGTTTTTCCTTTCCAAAGCTCATTCCCACAGATGAGAAAGAGCAACTCTTATACTGCAGAAACAAGCATTAACGCATTAAAGTACTAAGTTCCTGATGCTCCTTGTCACTCACCTGGCAACACTAGAATTTGTTGGTAGTGTTACTGCAGTTTGAAGATTTTTTAAAAGGACTAAAATTACCAAATATTGGGGCAGGGATTGGGAAGAAGGGGAAGCATCTATTCATGATATTCTCAGTGCATTGAAAGGTGATGTAACCTCAGAGTTATGTAAATCTGTTATCAGAAAATATCTAATAATGAGTATAATTACATATTTTTCAACCCAGAAAGCAAAAGACTGTTTTAACTGAAGAATATGTAAGAGTAATTGTGCTATGATCAGAATAAAGATCCACATTGTTTCTGGAGGTGTCAGAATATTAGACTGCTAGTGGCTCTTTTCAGAGAATAAGAAACAATGCACGAGAAGAGTAAATCCTTCCTGGAAAGTCCCACACAGAAGGTGGGACCCACCTCTCACATGATTATTGTCAGCTATTTAGGGACTTGGTGCTGGAGTTTATCAAATTTGATAATCTGCATGTAAACATAATTGATTAGCCAATTTGATTCATATCAGCATACACAATAACTAAATACCAATATCCAATCATTAAGAAACAAAACAAAACAAGCACAGTATTTACTGTGTCACAGAACCACACAAGAGGGAGAATTGCCTAGTTCAATCTGCCAGATTGCTCGAGGCTTAGTCCAGTAAGGGAAGCAAACAGAGATTTCATAACATCTCTGGGCTGCTCAAGTGCTGAAGTACTTTCATACCAAACATTTTCTTCCTTATAGCCAGTTGTGTTTCAGCTTATGACCATTATCCCTCATCCTCACACTGTGCACCTAAGTAAAGAGCACAGCCATGCTCTTGGTAACCAACTCTTAAGGCACTGAGAGACTGCAGAGCTCCTCATTTCATTCCAGAAGGCAATCCCATGGACCAAACATGATTTACTTTGATTAAAACGGGCAAACACTTCCTTCACACTGACAGAAGCTACTACCAAGAAGACTCGCTCCATTATTTTCTATGGGATAGTTGTTGACCAAGCTGCAACCACTTCTTTCTTGCCCTTCTTGCACATGGGTAAAACAGTAACCTTTCTCCAGTTATTGGGAACGTCTCTCAACCTACAGTCTGTCAAAGATCACAGAGAGCATCCTGACAATGACATCAGTTGGCTTTCCAAGTACACTCAGGCGCATGGTGTGATTCTTGGGTTTGTCCTGGGCAGGGCCAGGAGTTGGACTCTAAGATGCTTACAGGTCCCTTCCTGAGGTCAGACTGAAGGCCTGTAGTTCCCCAGGCCCTCCTTCCAACCCTTCTTGTAGATGGGTTTCACATTTGCCAACCTCCAATCACCTGGGACCTCCCCAGCTAACCAGGATCAAAGATAAATTATGGAGAGTGGTTTGATGAGCTCTTTTGCCAGCTCCTTCAATACCCTCCGATGAATCTCATCCGGACCCATACACCTGTGAGGGTCTGAATGGCACAGGAGGCCATTAACTACTTCCTCCTGGATTGCAGGGGCTCTTGTTCTGCTCCCTGTCCATGTATACCAGCGCAGGGGGTTGGTGCCCCTGAGGATTACTAGTCTTTCTGTTGAAGGCTGAGGCAAATTTCTTACGGTGTTACTCATTAGAGGTTTAAAATACTTTATTTCTACTTAAGACTGACATATGCAGGAGGGGAAATTAACAAACTTATAGACAGTTTACCAAATTCACACCACAGGATCAAAAAAAATTCTTGCACTTCATTCCATGAGAATTCCTAATACATTTCACTTTCCTCTGAGATTTTAATTAGATTTTAAAAAGAATGCAAGTATGGTGTTCAAGGACTATTTTTCACAGCAACAATTACTCAAGATGTAGCCTCCTCTATTATATCTTCTCAAGAAAGCCATTTTTTATAGCTCATCCATTTTTAATTTGATAAAGCCTCTATATTCTGTTCTCCCTTTTCATTTGACCGCTGAGTCTTCTCATAAATGTTCATTTCATAGCAGCTAGAGCACAATGAACAGAAAAGCAAACCACTGTTCAGCTGAACAAAGACACTCCCACACAGTAAAGTATCTGTGTCTGCGAGTCCTGCTATAGAAAAACACATGCCCACAGTTATTCAAAGATTCCACTTCAGCCGCAGTGCAATGCACTGGCAGACATGAATAGCCTTTCTTTTACCTTGTTTATTCAGGAACTATGATCCACTAGCCTGCTTTTAAGTATTTGATATCTTACAGTGAAGAGATTCAATAAGCCTGATGCCAAATGAAAAGCTTCAGACATGATGATGATTTTTTTTTTTAGTAAACTTACGAAGCCAAAATCTGAAGGTCTTTTCCTTGGAGACTAAAAGGCCTTTGCTCTAGGATTTTATATTTATTATGCTAGCAAAGTCAATCCTATGTCTAACAGACACTGATTTCTTGATAGGTTCTCTCCTGCCTTGAGTGCATTTGAAAGCAAAGCAACCATCTTTCTAATTTCCACACTGCTCCTCATGTAATTTATCAAGTATACAATCTAAACTGACTTCCTTTCCAATCACATTATTGCAAATCAGCCATTTGTGGGAGAAAAACATAAAGAGAAATGGGACTGTATTTTAGATCTTGTTTAAGAAGAGTCTTTCATACTGGGAAGGTGGAAGATCGGCTATAATAACACAGCATTTAAATAAGTAAATTTGCACAGGGGCACACGGAGAGCACACAGGTGTGCTCTCATTTTTCACGCTTCCAGTGAAAAAGGTCATGACCTTTCAGACTTTAACCTCATCACTTCTAATTTTTCATCTTGGTTCTTGGAAGAGAAATTTAACCCATCTGGTTTTCAGTTTTATGAGGTCATGAGCCATGAAATAAAATCTAGCTTTTAAAATAAAAGGGAGATACATAATCTCCCTTTATAATCTCTCTTTATAAGAGTAGATTACACAGATGTTTCTGTTATGTCAAGGCAAACTTAAAAGGGAAAAAAATATCCTCTGCACAGTATTACACATTCATGTCTCTACCACTGTGTTTCTTTCTGGTTGTACTTCTACACTTCTAGTCAAAATCATACACAATGGTCAACCTTAAGCTCCTGCCAACACAAAGCCATGAAAATTCTGCCTTTCATGTCTTCACTGGGATATTTCGCCTGGTGTCACAATGAGGCAATAATTTCATCAGAAGTGATAGTTACTTCTCCTACTACAGTAAGGCACTAACAAGGGTCCCACCCTGTCCTCTGCTCTATGGCAAACCAGGCAACACAACCAGACAGAGTCAACTTATGTCTGAATTGGACATTTCATTGATCAGTTCACACCTCCAGCCATGTATTTAATAGTGCTGGGGAAAGGCAGGTAGTTTTCTTCTTTCCTAGAGACACAGCAAAAAACTTTGCAGCCTCTCTCTCCCCAGCCCCAGAAGCCATAGAGCTTCAGCAACCCACCCCTACACCACAGGGAACATTTTACATACAAAAGAGTTTGTGAGATCTTTTATGGTTTTCAGCATCCACCAAAGCTAAAGAACCACTGTTACAATCTCCCGAAAGATTTATAATATGGGGATACTTGGAAGTCAGATTAGTTCATAGGGTTCTATACATATAAATGATACAACAAAACTATTAAGCAGCACAACACCTTCAACAGAGGGTTAATTCATATTTTGCTATAAGAACACTGAATGATGCACCTGTTTCATATCCTTAAGAGATGAAAGCTCAGAGTAAAATGCAACATGCAGGAATGGTTTTTTTAAGCATTTATTTCAAAAAAAGCAAGTTTTGAAAAATTACAACAAAAAATCATATATAAACCAGGAGAAAATAGCTTCTAACACTATTCCTCTAATTGCCTTACAATCCAAAGGCCAATCAAGTTCTTGTGGATTGTGTCCACTTTAAGTCCTGTTCCCTTCTCCAGCATAGCAAATACACACTGAGCTGTTAATTGCAGTAACACTAATTAAAAGACAAAATCTCATGACTACATTGACAGTGAAATTGCCAATTAGCACACAAGGCTTCCTCATTACTGCTGCTGTATGAAATGTGAAGCATGATGTGGATAGCAGTCACAAAATAAAAGACATTTTTAAAAAGCCAATAGGTCACATTTTCAGCTTACTTTAAAAGTACTGCTGGAATCAGTAACTGAGAAGCTGACTTACAGGAAAGAAAGAAATTCCTACAAACTTTTGTGAAAACCACTAAAGAAAAATATTGCCATTTTCCACAACTGCATTCACAATTGTTTTCAGAGGAAAGAGCACTTGCCTTGGTGTAGCCACTAGAAAATGGCCTAAAAATTTAAAAGTAGGCCAAAGGCTAAGATTTCAGTGGATAATTTATCCTGACTTTATAATCCACATAAAGCTTCCCTAGAAAGAACTAACTGATACTGAAAGCAGTCCAGGTGATCCTAGAATCTTTTATTCTTCAGAAGGAACACTTATTCTTGTGTCCTTCAGTCTCTTTCAATGACCATTTAATGAAAGTTAATCCAGATCTCCACAACCCTAGAGCTGCTTCCATAAAGTGATTGTGGTTTTCATACGGTCTGTATTTCCTCAGGTCCCTCTCTACCTTTTTTTCTTTTCTTTTTAAAGGTTTTTAATTCTAATTCAAAGTCTCATGATAAATAAAATGGAAATACTTTCAGCCATTATCTTCCTTAAGAGAACTGGAGTCAGTATTTCTTTTTCACTTGCTCCCTTTTAATCAAGCATTTTGTTGACCATAATCAATTTCTTCACTCAGGAGAAAAATGTGCAATTATCTACAATGAAGAAGGTGTGTCTAAGGAATAGGGTGGGGGGGAAGAGAAATCAATGGAACCATCTGTCTGACATTCCTACAACATTATAAGAGACTTGTAATTAACTGCTTGCCTACCAAAGTCTGCCAGCTTTAACTCCCCCGTGTCACTGATCAGAAGGTTCTGTGGTTTCAGGTCCCTGTGCAAAATGTAACGCTGGTGGATGTAAGACAGTCCTCGCAGCAACTGAAATAAAAATAACTGAAAAAGAGGGGGACAAAAAATGACCTCTGTTAATATTTTGCATATAACCACAGGTGCTTTCTTCACAATATGCAGGGTGCTTGCACATTGTGGTAACATTGTGTCAGAATTCCTCCCAAACTGGCTAATTCCCACCCAAATTTAACACAATGAAATTTCCATCTGAAATATACTTACTTTGCAAGGACTAAACCCAGCCTCCAAGCCTTACTATGTCATAGATTCAATTTGACTGGTTTAAAAAGAATGAGAGTAATACAACCATGTGCAGAAGGCTTGGTTTCTACCAAATTATAATTATATTCCATTTACCCATATGGCCTTAGAGATTAGGTGGTAGCCTGAAGACAGATGTGTATCTTCACTAATTATAGGAAACAACAGTACAGGGTGGATAGGGATGGGGAGATAAGGCTGGGGGATGGAACACTGAAGCTAAAACAAAGAAGGAATTAATAGTATAACAATAATGCCTGTGTACCCAAGGAAATCTGCAAATAAAATAGATTTTATCCTTCAAAGTCTATTTTAATGGGAGTTTTATGTATTTTTCATTAGGAAATAAAAACTCTTACTGAACCTAAAGATGGTTTTTGAAACCTACTTGCAATAGTCTTTAAGGTAAATTTAGACAGAAACCTAACTCACCATCTCCTGGTTTCTTCAAGTCCTTCCCTGACTCTATTAATGCTTACTCCTAAAACTAAGCATTACTATTGTGTATTCTGTAATTTACAATTATGAACAAAGAGCTGGGTGAAGAAGATCTTTAGCCCTCTCCTTTTCATCTCCCACATGCATCATTCTCCCACGTCCTTTCAAACACTTGCTGTGAGGGGCCATGTCACCCGTCATGCGTTTTGTCAATACAAAGGGTGAATGAACTCCCAGGAGTTTCCTTTGCAGTCATGAAGAACATATCCCAATGTAGAGGCCCTTCCTTTCTCCTGATATATTTTAAGAAATACTTCAGTTTTTCTTAAATTTTTAAATGTGGACACAAAAATCCCCTCCAAAGCTAAACATGGAGGATTCAAGAGTAGATATGGACTTCGTGCCTCACAGCTCAGAGGACAGCAAAACATGCTCTCTAGGAAGATGTGGAAACCACAGCAAAGATTTGGGAAAAGTCAGCTCAGGCACACGAGAATTTCTAATTAACTTGCAACACAAACATCCTATTCAGTGATTACTGAAGTGAAGAGACATTATAAAAAGGGTTACAAAATCTGATTATGGAAGAGAATAAAGACTGACATGAAAGAAACAGAAATGTCATGTTACTGAAGGTGAAATGAATTTAATTGCATTTCATTTTTTCCCTGAGTGCAGACACAATGCACTCTATGTTTAGCTATTTAGCCAGGGCACAAAGAGCCATATCAATCACCTTCTTGCCAGGGTTGGGTCTAACAATGTGCTGAGGAAACCTAAGAGCAAAATACAGAAACAAAGAATAGCAGGGAAGACATAAGTAACGTGTACATTCCTTTTTGAATTGTGGTTAAAGTGGAATTCATGGTACATAAAAACTATTTTAATAAGAGTAAGAAGGAGACATGGCTTTCATTACAGCCTGAATATATCAATTTAATTCTATTAAATTACGTCAAATAATATATTTTTTAAATAAAAAGATGGGCAAAATAACCAGTTTGCTAGGCTAAATCAATGGCATTTAACTTCAAACATTATTTTTAAATATGCAAAGAAATTTCAATTATCATGGTAGCTTACAGCACTGTAATCTTTATAATAACTCAAATATATTTATTAATGTCTTTCATTTGGCTTTAGTGCAGAGTCAAGTGATTTCATATAATGTGCCAAAAAAAATGCCCAACAACTTCATAGCTAAACAGAATAAACATCTGCTCTTGAGGACAGCTTTGGAATGTAGTTGTATTCCAAACCTGTAGACATGCTGTACTTATTAAGTACTTCCCCAAAAGTTAATTAATTCACTCACACCTCCTTGGAGGAAGCTCATGGAAGAGAAGGGAAAAAAAAAACTTCCTGAATTTATTATAGGGTACACTCAGATATTGGGTTTTTGCTTTCTCTTTTTCTCTTCCCCTTTGTTTTTATTTGGTAATATTAAATGTGAAAAGATTTAAGTGAACACAAGTCTAACATCTGGCAGCAAAGCATTCCCCAAACCACAGGTCCTTAGTGATTGCTTGGGATGAGAAAACACCTCTCCATTTCCAGCAGTTTCCCAGCACACAAAAAGAAAAGATGAATTGGAAAAAACTGTTTCTGATTCCTCACAAAGCACTCTGCCCTCTCACAATCCAGTTCTCTCTCCTGATCTTGAGGAAAGCTTTCTCCAAGAAACCTGTTTTTTTTCCCATATTATCTGCATTACCTTCACAAGGACAAAAATGAATCCTAGATGAGGTACCATCAATCCTTACCCATATATCCAGTCTGAAATTGAAAAACTCCCTATCACGGTCATACTCTCATCTTACTTGCTCCTTCCTCTACCTCACTCAATTCCAATCACTATGAAACCTCAGCCTGGGGTTTTTTTCAGGGGGTTTTGAGCAAGCAACTGAACTGCCATTTTCCAAGGCCCCAGGATGACAGCTGGAGTCAATGGCAAATTCAACTTGTATTTCAACGGGCTAGTTGTGACAGTAAAAACAACACAGATTCATAGCTGTTTAGCTTTTATGTTGGTAGTTTCAATATTGGTCATACACAAGCCTGTATAGGTATTGAATAACCTGCAATAAATGAAGACATCATTCACTGAGACATTTGTGTACAGCTTATTAGTAAGAACAAAGGTTTTGGTAATAAAATTAGGCTCAAAAAATGAAAAAGGTCATTGCAGTGAGAGCTGAAAAAGACAGAAAACAGGACAGGGATTTGTCCCTAGAAGTCAGGTTTTCAGCAAAGCTTAATATTAGGAAGCTCAACACTATGTTCAGACAAAAAAACCTAACACTTGTGGCTTCAAGTCTTGCCTATTTATTATAGCCATTAAAAATACCTTTTTTCCCTGACTGTTATGCAGCTCTCATTTTAATGAGCAACATATTTTAATGAAGACCTTCCATTGTCAGCGAGAAAAATGCATGCAGGTCAAAGCTAATTCAGGGTTTATGGACTGTGATATTAAAAGAACATTAGCAGTTCTTAAAACCTACAGGAGAAAGCCCTCAACTTCCACAAAGGGGTGAGTTAGCATCTACATAGTCCTTCAAGTGTAATGCCTGGATAGTCATTTGAGCTATATGCAACATTTGACCAAATGCCCGAAGTAGTTTTAAAATACATTTTCTGAGAGCCTTGTAACTATCTGGATGAACAGCCCAGCTTTCCTGGTGTTTTAATGAGTCTGGGTGACTGTACAACTTAAGCCCTACATGCAGGCATCCAGTGGCTGCCTGGTGGCCCACGTGCTGCAGAAGGCTTTACTACCTCTTGGCCTCTGAGCGAGCTTGTAAGTTAGACACTGACATAGGCCATGCAAAACTCATCTAAAGGGTGGGACTGGGAGCAGCTAACACTGTCTGACTTAGGTTCAGAAAGCTCTTTCCAGTGTAACGATGAAGGGGAACACTCAGGTACAAGTAAACTGCATAAAGTACTCAGATGACTCCATTCAGCTACCCTCCATTACCAGAGGTGGTAGAGAGTTTCGGGCAAAGGATACTTGGGTAAGTGAAAAGCAGAAATTCACTACATGCCTAGGGAGATTCTCCAGAAAATGTATCATTTCCACACAGGCACTGAGGACCCCAATGACAGAAAGGATGCTTGCCAAGAGAAAAGAATAATGATGCCTGTGGGGGCCTTTTTAAGTCTTTCCATAATGGTAAAGAGGGATTTCCAAACCATTTTCTTTATTTGAGCTCCTTTAATTCATGTTGTATTGTGGGAATAGAGGACCTGACCCTGGATACAGAAGTAGAAAGCTACACAGAACTAGAAAGCTACAAAGAACTTTTTAGTTTACAGAAAATGCATAAAACTCTTGATTCTGCAAATGACTGAAAAAAAGACTGAGATAATCTGGACCAGGAATTAACATTATTTCAGAAGAAAGCTGAAAGCAAGCCTGAATTAATGTGTCTTTCCTACAGCAAGCTCATACTGCTCTATTAATATAGTTCCTTTTGAAAAATAATACACAATACCACACAGGATTTATTATCACCCATCACTGATTACCCAAATGCTCCTGCTTGCTCTGTGTATCACAGCACACTGTCTGGGTATCACACAACCATCTGAATTCCCAAGTGTGTATTCAGCATCAATCAAATCATATTTAGTCTTTACAGGCATCAAATCCAAAAATACCAGTAAAAGAAGCCAAACTTGGGACATCCCATCTCATGCTTGCAATAAGTGAAGTTCTTCTCCCTATCATCCAGAGGACAGTACAGGCTTCTGTAAATTATTGACTATTTAAAAAGGTAAAAGGAGCTAATAAATCACTACAGTGCCACAGCCTTGGAAATAAACACAACCAAACACATTACTCAGTTCCATTTGGATTCACTAGCCTGTTTGGGAGTTTTAGAACTACTTGTTTTAAAACATTAACATTAGAAAAAACTACCTGGTAATCTGTACTATCACAGCAGCAATGAGAAATGTCCCTCTGTGGCTTCTGCTGGCATGTCAAAAGCTCATCAAGCACAATCTTTTTTATCGCTCTTGGTTTGCTATTCATTTCCCTCTTCTCAATCAGGATAATAACCATGAGATAAAATCCAACTTTTCACTTCTATGACCTGGGGAAATACTGCACTTTTTAGGTCAGAGCTTTGTAGACTCTGTGGCTAAAATTTTCAGAAGTTGTTGCAGGAACAAAGTATTAACTTGAGACAAATTTGCATCCCTACAAATAAGGAAAATCTGAATAAAAAATTATTAGCTATTTGAATCTGCAGGACTTTCAGGATCATAATAAGATTTATCTCACTAAAAGGTTTCTCCTATCTGTCTTTCCTGGAATCAACTGAGTTCTCTCCAAAAGCATTTTAAAACAATCCACTCCAAAATGCATTTATAAAGGCTTCTAACTTGCTCCTGCATTCCTTACATGAGAGTCTTACCAAGCAATATCACACAGAAATAAATATGATACAGCTACTGGGAATGTGCATTGCATCATCGCTTAAAAAATGTATATATACAGATTTTTTCCACTTATTTCCAGTAGAACAGCAAAGGAAAGAGATTAGAATGTGTTAATTCGCTAACTTCTATTCTCTTTGATGCTCTTTTAATCATTTTTTGTCCCCTCTGGGTACTACTACAGTCATTTGCAATGAGGAAGGTGTGCTTAATTAACTGAGTATAAAGTCACTCCCTTATGATCAGTTATAGTCGTCTGCTAATGTTCAGTAAGTGGAAGATTCGGATTTTTTCTTCTGAATGGCAAAAGTAAAATCAAATTCAATTCAATTCAATCTGCTTTTTTACCTTTCATCAACTCACTTCCATGCTGAAGTAGGTCAGAGTGGCAATTGTTGCCTCACCAATTTTAAAAATTTTGAAGTGTTCTCCCTACAATACACGTTTTCTTGCTGTATGTGAATCATGAAGATCATACAGACAATAAATTACAAGTGCACTTATGAAAGTGACATTCTTCTAGCATGAATTTTAA
Organism: Donacobius atricapilla; assembly: GCA_013397315.1. NCBI lineage: Eukaryota > Metazoa > Chordata > Aves > Passeriformes > Mimidae > Donacobius > Donacobius atricapilla. The sequence goes on along the minus strand of WBMY01004999.1, from coordinate 114,758 downwards.
CATGCTAATGAAGATACTTCATTAACTGTTCACAGTTGTGCATATTATCCAACCATTAAGTGACAAGACTGACATGAAGTAGAGTGCAATGCTGATGCCATATTTAATGTCTGATAACTAAAAAGTCTAATTTAAATAATCAATTCTCAATGCCATGTGTAAAAGACGACCTTAATTAGGCATAACATTATTCTGTCTGCTGCACACCTGCTTGTTCACTGAATGAGGAATGAAAAATAGCACCTTCTCAACCACATTAAATAACATCACTTCTTACTTAACATATCTGCTGAAATACACTTTTAATTCAGCTTCACATCAGCGTCATGACCAATTTTAGTGAGTAGGAGAGAGATTTCAAAAGCGTGACATTAGTTTAGATTTGCTTCCAGTAACAATGGATACATTTAAAAGGACCACCACAGCAGGTTTTCACTTCTAAGTCAAATACTGTTTTCTTCAAACTCCAGAGAGTCAGTGACATGAAAATTCATCATAGCTGGATCTCCTACCACAGTTTAACTGCCTACTTTCTGTGCACCTACATCCATGGCACTCAACCTCCTGGTTGGCCACCTGCAGTTACGCACAGGTGCTCACACACCACAGCTTCCCCTACACCATGTAACAAGTCTCTGTCACATGGGGATGCAGAACTTGCCATGTAATCCAACATATGTCTCCCCACAGAAAGGGGGAAACACAAACCTCCTGTCCATGCCACGGATGTTGATACAATCACACAGTGGAAAGAAAACCAAAACACGCGAGGGAAGCCTATGTTGTTAACACAACAGCAACCTAAAACCTAAAGCATCTTGATCCTACTTTTCAGGTATCACGTTTTTCTAACAAGGACGTGGGCTTGAATCTTACTATTAATAAATGTAGCCACTGCTTAGCAAGAGCCAGTATGAAACGCTCTGCTACTGCCAAGTTCAGGCAGCTTCACTTAAGTGCAGTAAGCCTCATATGGATACGACACAGGAGCTGCCTAATCAATTCTTGCATGTTCTGAATGCTTCCCTACCCTTTGTGCTTCAAGACCATCCTAAAGCTGTAATCAGTTCAGTGATAAATATTAATGTTTACAGAGGACGTCAGATGACAACTACCCTATGTCTTTGACTCAATTATTAATTTTCACATGAGTCATTAAATGCCAAAATTACTCATCTAACAAAAACTGATTCAACACTAAAAACTGCAACCATTAGTTAAGGACAATGTTCACAGTGCTGCAGTGCAGCAAGGAATATATGAATACCATCAATTACTAAGTTCCAGAGATTTCAGATAATATCATATAACAATCAGCGTATTTCAACATTTTCAATCCAATGTTATGGAGACCACCATTAAATCCTTGGTTTAATAAATTCAATATTTTTATCATACCTCTTTTTATTTTTAACTATGTATTTGCTATAAAGTTGCCGGATCTCTTGAGCATTTAGCACAGAAAGATGTTGCAGCATCCCATTATGTATCACTAATTGCTATCTACTACATTCCTTTTAAAATATTTTTTAAAGTTTTAAGACAAACTGATTATATTGCTTTCTGAAACATAAGCATATTTTTATGTAGATTATTGGGCTGCCCTAGGAAACTAAGTTCCCAAATCCCAATCCACATTTTGCCATTCAGCCTGACTCAGTTTTGCAGTGATAAAACACATTTTAAAAGGTTCTAGTGGGGGTAGGGCTTAGTTAGTTGAGGTTTTGCTTCAAAAATATCCATCCATTATGCACAAAAGACTGCCATGCCCTTCTCTGTAGGAGAAAGGAAGGCTCAAAATTGAGATGGGTAAGAGCTGAAGTCTTGAAGGCTCCTTGGGAGAAGGCTGAATATTCTTGTTGCCTTCATGCAAAGCTCAACAAGAGGGTCTGTCTATTTCTTCTTAACACTATTTGGCCCTAGGAAGAGAAAAGGTGCCTAGGGAGAAGAACAAATCCGTGCAGCAATATTAGATAGAATAAGAACAAACTGGAAGTTCCTTCCCCCTCTGGTCACAGACGACTACAGGAGGCTTCCAAGTTGCCTGAAGTAAAAGATTGAGAGCAATTAAGAGACAGGGACAGTTTTTGTCTGGTTGACAACCTGTTGTCATCCAGGCTGGTGTTTCATGGATTAAGGAACAGTGGGTCAGAGGCAAGTGTCTTTTTATACTGCCAAAGATTGTTTTCTTTCTGTCAAATGCTCACACAAATCAATATTACCTCTAACACTGCAAGTAGAACAAAAAAGGTAAAGAGAAAAAATTCAGGATGCTTTTCTTGAAAGACTTTAGCTATCTCAAGGCCGCATCACCAATTAAGAAGCAAATCAGCTTTCATTAATAGATTTATTTTTAAGGCAGGGATGCAAACAAGCAACGCAGGCATGACAGATGCAAGCCTTTGATCCACTTATTCTACCAGTACTAGGAGTTACAGCAAACAAACTCAACTGTAAAATAAATGCATCAAGGCATAAAGATGAATTTATGTGCATTACTGGGAATGTATTAATGTGGAGTAAAAGACACAGTTAAACTAAAGGTGATATTTCAAAGACTAGAAGAAGCTAAGAATGGTTACATTTTCACGGGACATGCTGAAATGCACAAATAAAAAGATACTTAAATTATCAATTTACAAACCCACAGGCATTTATGGACAGCTGCAAACAAAGGCTCAGGAGAACCAAGAAGGTAAGAGAAAAGACTGGTGGAGACAGCCCTGTACCAGAGAGAAAGGAACATAAATCAGAATGAAGACCCTAAGAAAAAAAATATCACTGGTAGGGTCAGCTAGTTGCTCTGACCCACTAGAGTTGCTGCTGTAGGAAGTAATCCAGATGTTCCAATTGAGCATGGACTATCTCTAAAGGCTGCAACATCTGTAGGAAAGAAAGCCAGGAGTACAGATTTTAGTAGTCTGGGCCAGGAGGAACAGCACAGGGAGAGTCAGGAGCAAATCTCGTACCTCAGTTTGCAATAGCACATTTTGCAGCTTAGCAAGCACTACACGGTACACACATAAATCAAATCTTATTTCCAGTCATGGACAATGCTGCAGCCGTAGCCTCCAGCAGAAACATAATTATATGTGGGGCCATGTATTTAAGATTTATTGCTTGCCTACAATTGTGGGAAAACTGAGAAAGACATCTTTTAAATCAGACAAGAGAAGATGAGGCCATGCCTACCTACTACACACGGACTTATTAACTGATTACCTTTTTCCTCAACATCTCTAACTATAACACTGTACACAGTATATGAATATATAGTTATAAATAAATAGTAGACATGCAAGTTTGTTAGCTACCAAAGACATAAATAATTGTGTATTTGGAGCTGGATGGAGTTTGCAGCATATATGGACTGAAACAACTGCTTTATGCCAATTTCCCTTCAAGCTAATGAAGATGTTTCAGGTACCTAACTGTGTTTATGTCATCAGAATAACTGGTTTAACATTACCAGGGATAGGCATGTTTAAAACAACATCTCAGCGTCACACACAAACTCCTTGAAGGGTTTAAAGCTTGATGTTATTTGTAGAACTTGCGCCTCTAGCCATGGATTATAAAGTCCTGAAATCATTATGTGCCAATACATACATACCAATAAAAATGCTAAACCTAATACTTTGGGAAGCAATCTTGTTTTATTTGCCTAAGCATACTGTCCCTGGACTTCTACAACTGCCAGCTTAGACATTCTTCTTTATATTTCCACATACTTATAATATCCTGCTTAGTCTTTATTTAAAATAGTTAAGTGACAGCAAATAGCCTATTTAAAACCACAAAGAAAGGCATTGTCAAACACAATACCTGAGGGAACAACAATATGTGTGTCCGTCAAAGTAATTTAGATTTTTATTCTATTTCTTAGTCTTCATTTAATAGTAAGCCTGAGGGAACAAGCATTGTCTTTAGCTTGCAAATACAGAGCAAATTCAGAAATACAATTAAGCTGAAGATATCCTATAGAAGCCAAGATATAAGTAAATAATGGTTTTCCATCTGCCTTCCTAGAAAATACTGTTTAACAGGAACTACTGTACATATTCTCTGGAAAAAGAAAGATGTCTGATTATGTGGGTTTGTATATATAATAACTGGCAACAAGCCAGAAAGGAATATCCATCAATAGGCAATACTTTCCTCAAGAACAAAATTAAAAGGCAGGGGGTCTTTTGTCATGCTGGGAGAGCATCAATGGCTTAATCCCACAGGTTAGCCCCAAAGAGTCAAGACTAATTTATTGCTACTGGAATATAATTGCTCAACTGGAAGCTTTTAAATGGATTGAGGGATCACATAACCACTGATTCTGAAAAACAGTGTCCAAAAGTCCGACTAATAGTGAAATTACTGAAGGTCCTCTAGAAAGAGGGGGCTGCCAAGGGAGAGAAGGCTAATTCATATAGCTCAGCTTAACCCTTAGAAACAGCTGTGGATGCAAACAAACAACTTTGTCCAGAAGCTAAAACCAAAACAAGGTGGCAAAGTCTCAGATCCCCAATTGCATAAGTTAACAGAGTACAGCACAACAAAGCATTAAAATGAAAATGGTTATGAAATAACTATCTTACTTCCTCTGAAACAAAAGAGCAGTACAATCTTTTAGTCTGGCATGCTGGTGAAGGTCTGGGAATTTTTAGTATATGTGACTGGGTTTCTGCCCTCCTAGATGAAGTAATCACTCTCTTGGGCTATTTTTAATTTAGCTTTGAGAGCCGGTATCACACTGAAAATCCCAAGCAGGCTGATTCATTCATTAAAATGGTAGGACCTCAAATCATCATGCCTAATTTTAGCAATTACTGCATGATTTAGGCTAGCCTTTGTTGTTGACCTGGCAAGAGTCTACTAGATATATATAACTGATTTTCATCAATATTATTTTAGAGAAAAAAAAGTTAATTGTTCAATGGGATTGCTCATGTTTTGTCTGCTGACTGAAGTTTCATCTCCTCCAACTTCCAAATAATTTTTTTTCTCCCCCCTGCTGCCCCCTACTTTTATTAATAATTCATTGGGAATTTAAAAAACTCGAACCAGCAGTATATCAGGATTCTACTCAAATAAATATTTCTAATGTGTCTATAAGCTTCAAAGGTGTTGCTGAGCACTGCTAGATGGTACAGATAGCCACAGAAATACACGCAGCAAAATCTGAAAGGGAAATTCTACTGCTGCAGTTCTCTCTAAGGCTCCTGTTTTTTAAAACAGGTATCTCGGGATTTAGAGGAGTGGCGTACTAGCAAGCCAAACTATCTGTCTATATCCATCCTCTTCAAAAGACAAGCTCACTGGGCCCTGATATGATGAAATAAAAGTACAATTATGTGAATTATTATGTCTTTTTTAGTGGGGAAAAATTACAGCTACAGCAACTACTGCATATCAGACCTTGAGCTACACAGCACTGCAGCCTTGGAGTAAGACTTACAAATCTAAAGTAGCACAAAGAATCTTAATAGCCAGTCCTCATTTATCCCAAAACTCAAGAGAAATGAATGCAGAGGTATCCAGACAGGGAAATTAAACACAACCCCCTTGTTTTAACAAGTGCATTCAACACCTGAAACTCTGCTTAGGAAACTGAGCAGGGAAGAAAGCTCAGAAGTTTCAGGGGTTGAAAAGTAGGTCCCACCTCACTCCCTTTAGGGCCGCACTCACAGTGTGTGAGTGTGTTGGTTTGTGGTTTTTTTCCCCAAATATATGTAGAAAGGAGGAATTTTCCTTGGTTTTTTTTTAGATTACAGTAATTGTTATCTAAATTCATATGTTGTAGATGCCACTTTTCATTCAAAAAACACAGCAAATTAATCAAGCTACATGATGTGCAACAATGATCAGCTATTGCAGAAGAAAAAATGCTTCCTCTTTTTAAAATATTTTTCTTTTATTTTAACCAAACAGGCCTTCTGACTTTTCCAGAAAAGAGAGAGAGTTTTCATGAACTTGTACATTTCACTAAGTTACATCCTGGAATAAAGTTCCCAGTACGACAAGTGAAGACTTAAACACTTTCAAAGTAGAACAACAATGGAACTGATGTCCAAGTGCAATACAGTCATAAAAATATAATGAGTGATCTATACATACATAACACATTCTGCCTGTCTGGTTGGCTTCCACTTGATGCTAAAATCATTTGGTTGACTTCCCAAATAGTACCTGGATCAAGTCTCTACTCATCTATCTTTCCATTAAATCCTGCTAATAAACTCTCTCCTTACTGTGGGATGATTCTCAGATGATCTACCTTAGAAGGAAAAAAAAATTCCAAAGTGAGATCAGCTGTAAAAATGCTGATCTCATCCAAGACCATGAGCAAAATGATTAGGGAAGATTTTATATGTTCATATAAAAAGCAGTACATTCAGCTAATATGATTAATTACAGTTCCCTCAAACTTGATGAACCCACACTAACTCACCTAACTGTCTATCTAGCACTGACAGCCTAAAGCATGTTTACCTTGGGGTTTTACAGCAATATTACCTTAAGACCAAATGTTTGAATGGAGAGGAGGGATGATCAACAATCTCAACAGCATTCACCAATATATTTTGGCTCTGAGTCAATTTTACAAACCTCAGAAATTCTATTCTAGGAATGCTCGAATACTTGAATTAGTAATTATTTTCATAGAAAACAAATATTTAAAAACACAGTTCATATGCCAGGCATTTTCCCTTTAGCTAGCAATAAGTTTCTATGAAACCACTGACATGACATTTTTTGCAAAGTAACTGCTACTGCATTTGCCGTGAATGTGTGCTCTTTTTGACTCTTACCTTCACATTCTCTGGATGAAGCCCTCCAGGGTGTTTGTCCATGTACTGACATAAATCAGTGTGCTAAAAGAAAGTCAGATGGAAAAAACTATATTAATATCCATATGACTGCAGCAATAAATACCCCTCTACTTAGGAGTGGACATAACAAATGGAAAGTAAGATATTTTTTTTTTCAGCCACACATGTGCAAACACACATTTGTACCTTTACACTCATTTTAGTTAACAGCCTTGATAACTGGTATGAATATTCAACAAATGCAAATTAATGTTTTTCTAACACCATGCATTTGGTAGATTAATTACCTGAATTTTAATACCGTTCTACAACTTGTAAGGACAGTATCACCATCAACACTACAAAGATAACATCTAGACAGAAGAGGAAGAACTTAAAGGGAGAATCTCACATTCATCTCCCTTTGTTCACATTGTAACACTGCCCCTTAAATATAATTTTATAGTGATTCTAGATTAAGATGGGTTAAAGGTTTAGCAAATAAAGCTGAAAGGCATTGCATATCAGAGTACTGAATGGTACTTTTCAGCTCAAAAAGAAGCACATATTGTGGACACGTACAGCCAATAAATATAGATATTTTAGAAAAGAACTTAATGGAAAATTCAAACCTAAGTTTCCACTTCATAGTTACCTATATTTCCTGCAAACATAGCATGAAATCTCTTCAGAAAAAAAAAAACAGAAGGGTTGCAATGTGTAGATAAATGTTATTTTTAATGAATAAATATTTATAGATTTTACTATGGAAACACTTTTCCCTGAATTATTCTCTTACATTTCTATACCTCAGCAGCATTGTTTCTGTCAAGTGGCATGTTGCTTCTCTAATGTGCTTGCACAACTCAGCTTCTGGAATAATGTTCAGAATAAAAAAAGCAAAAATATGCACTCAATTAACCAGCAAATACTCTGTCTTCCACATCTGGTTTCCGAACACATCTGGTAAAAGTCATCCAACATTCCTTGAAAAGCGACTTGGCAGTAACTGCTTCACATACATAACAGCCCAACTAAATACAAGCAGTTTTCAAAGTGAGAGTTTTGGACAGAAGTTGCCTTCCAGAGAGCAGAATGGTGTCTCTGTGCAACAGAGTCCCAAAGCAGGGAAATTCTTTAGCTTTCTTTTGTAGCATAATGCAGATACATAGGAGAGTTCACACCCCAGACACAAAATTTGTTCTAGTCACAACTATCTGAAATCACAAACTGCAAAAACACACTGTGCATGTAGAATTAACATTGCAAAGACATTAAGATGCACAGGATGGTTAGGCTCTGCACTAGCACAACTATTTTCATGAATCCTTACATGGCTTCAAGAGAGCATGAGCCCTGATTGCAGGAAATTGCTTCAATCTCAAAATGAACAGCGTGTGTATCACAAGGACAGAGGGCGTGCTCAAACAGGCAAACCATAATAAATACAGCAAAACAGAGATTATTCCAAAAGCAAGATACTGATGGCAATTCTTCAATTTATAGTTTACAAATTAGTGAATGCATTTACAGAGAAATTTTTAAGATTAAGTAAAAATATTATTCCAGTGAATTGTTAGTGTCAAATAGGTGCATTTTGCACAAAGACTCTTAAGTTTAAAGACTTATTCCTCATTTCAGTAAAATCTTTAGCCTTAAGGTACAAATTCCTCTTCCATTCTCCAGTTAGTTTTCTGGGATTGCATCAACAAACCATGCCACTAATGGACCAGTCACCACATTACACATTTTTGTCTTGTTTACTGCATGAACACCAAGAAAACATACTTAAACAAAGTTATCTGCTAACTTTGTAATTTGTTTTAATAAACTATCAGGTTTTGAGTACTAATCCGAGCACAAGAATCTGCCTTAATATCAGCTCAAACACCATTGCTACAGGGGACCACAAATAAGAAATTTGTGGGAATCCACTTGTTTTCATGGGTTATCTGTTATTCAAGAGAAATGCCAGTCTTTGAATAGCACTAGCACCTGCAGTGCTCAAGATGTTTAAAGAAAAGCCTGAAATGTCACTTTAGAAAGCCCATTAGGGTGGCCAGGGAAGCACTGTCCCATCAGACACAGCCATCGTGGCCCCTGAGCAAAGCACGCTCCCTCATGTGGGCTGGCTCAAGCAATTATCATTTGCCCTCAGTTTAATCTTTCAGCCTTCATGAACAACAGATAACCTGGTAGATGGAAAGTTTATTGCTTCCTTCACCTTCTACTAATTTCTACGATTTGCGACCAGACAGGAACCAGATCAGAGGAAGACAAACCCAATGGCCCTTCTCAAGGTCCCCTCCTGAAGCCCCACCATGCCAGCTGCACTAACTTCATGTTCTTATTCACCAAAAGCTTTTGATCCTATTCAGAGTCGCAACTCTAGGAATAGAAATAAGTCATATTTTTTATTTCCAATCTACTTGTAAAAAATGGTGAGGATAACTCCATTTTCTTATGCTTATATTTCAGCTACTATTCGGATGCACTTTCTCCATACAGAAACATCAATAATGATCGTGTTTGTGTTATCCATCATTAGCCTGTTCTTTCTACCCCAAGGAATAAGACAGCTGGGAGTCTGACATAACCTAGTGCCATCAGTTTAACCATCAAAAACTACAAAAACTGGTTGAATGCCTCTACCTAAAAGTCAGTGTAAGCAGCAATCTCCTCAGAATCCTGGAAATCTTACAGAGTCAATTGTGCTGCAGTCTTTTGCCATTTATTTTTTTGCCTACACACACACTACAGACACAGGAATATGTACAAAACCTTCATTCAGATGGGGAAAAGAAACTGAATGTATTTTCTGTTCAAATCTTTCGATTTGCTTTTATAAAACTAAGAGTCCTCATAAAAGTAATTAACCATTATGGTAAGAACTGTGGAAGAAACTTAGAATGTTAGAGAACATTGCTCCCCACTTTAAAAAAAAGAAGGTGGCAGCAAAGCAAAGGCAGTATCAGTGGCTCCCCTTTTTCAAGGTAGGGAATGAATGCACATTGAATTAAACATTAGTACAGCCAGGAAAACTGACAGTGCTGCAGAGACAGCTCTTTCTAAACCTGTTTTCCCTTTGGCAGCCAAAGTGTCTGCTCCAGTGCTTGTGTGCGCAACTGACATTGAAGAAGACAACATGAATGCAAGTTTCAGGAAAGCATTAAAAAAGAAAACAAGAGAGCAAGCTGGATGAAAGTGGTTTTATAATGGTAGTCCATGAAATTTGTACTACAGAGATGGAGTCTTTTTCTTCATGCTGTATTTCAAGGTGGAAAACAATATGCTTTCCCAAGTGGAAGAGTGGCTGCAAATACAGCCTGCCATACTCTGAGACTGGAGTCTTTGCTGCGGTCACTACCCCGATCAAACAAAATATATATCCTACAGGAAAATTCAAGATACCATTACATATCAGCAATAACATAAAACTATACTGAAACAAGGTACAAAGACAAGAAACAGACCAACCAATACAGCTTTTACAGTCCATTTTGCACTGTCTCAGTGGGTCAGGCCACCTCACAGGGACGCAGCATACTGGGAATGCAGTACAGAAACTTCCAAGTTAATTGCCCACATTCTGATCCCAAATGGACCTGGCTAGACCAATTCTGCTTCAAGCTAGCTTTTAACAGCTCTATCAGCCATACTGTTAACCCCAACACACATAAATCACCAAAGTAATACCATGCTGACAGAACATTTGATGTTTTATTTTAAGTTCAAAATCCCATTAGTTCCTGCTCTTTACACTCCACCAGTTTACCCACACCTATATGTACGAATATTCAATTCGCACTCCTCTGCTCAAAACAGCTACACAAAAAACAATAAGCAGAGATAAATCAAGTTTCTATTGAGAAGAACTCAAAAGCAAGGAAAGTCCAGGATTAATGGGGTTTATACAACTTTGTTTCTCCATTAAATGTATATTATAACTCCTAAAAGGTCTAATGTGATCACATACTTTTTTTCCCTTCCCAGGATTAGGCATACTCACTGAAGAGAATAGGAGATCTTTATTGAAAAATAGCTGTGCTGTTTTACAGTTAGGGGTTTTTCTTCTCAAACAGCCTGAGGAGTCTGACTTTTTTACTACTTTGAAGACAGAAATAATCTCACAGGTTTTCCTATGTTGCTTATTACTATGGTATTGACATGCTTTACAAACAGAATAATTTCATAACAATGCAGGAGACATAAGGCATTACTTCCTTTTATCAGATAGGGACTTGAAGCAAAGACAAAAAAAAAATCTTCAGAAGCACTGATCTCGGCAATTCTGTTCAAAGAACTTTGAGTTTGACTTTTCAGAGTATTTGGCTCTATTTTGTCTTCTGTGTTTTGACTGACTGTGGTGGTAACAAAAGATATTCTGGTCTTCAGGTGCATCCTTTTTCCCCCCACATACCCTCTCTTCCTTTTTGCTGTCTCTGATGGGAAATGTGGTTTGTCCTAAACTAAGAACACCTGGTGGACTTTGCAAAAGGAACTGTCTAGATGCTCCCAGTCCAGAGATGGGGAAGTTGATATGTTGCTATTGACTTTGGTGCATACATGCCTGAAAAAGAATATAAAATGCATTGGTAATATTTAAATAGATATTAATAATAAATCTAAACATAATCATCCACCTAATCATTTTGTCCTTCTCATGCTTGGCTCAGAGTCTTGTCTCAACTACTCTGCAACACTGGCTTCAGTTACAGCTGTAAATGTGTAACGCTTTTGCAAAGGAGACTGAGAATCTCATGCTGAATAGCAGAAAACTGTAATGACAGCAATTTCAGCTGGTGATGACAATACAGCAGGAGTAGAATCCAGTTCTCTACAGCAGTACTACCTAACTTGTCTTGAAATGATACTTCGAATAAGGCAGGAACCTCAGAAGACATCCCGGCTCCCACATTCACAAAAAATGAGAGCAATTCAACAACAATCACATGCCTTCACCACATAATCCTTTGGAGAGCTGCACAACAGGCACTTCTGCAAGGGTGAAAAAAGGAGATTGCCCAGGCCATCTTTATCGTGGTCCTCCAATTATAAGAGCTTCACTCTCCCATTTCACTAACAAAACAATGTTTTCTGCAAAACCTGTTGTGCTTTCAGTGAATGACTCTATCTCTCCTTCCCCAGAAACAGAATAGCTAAATATTTGAAGGGAGAGACTAAAGTCTTTGAGAAGAGAGGAGGAATCTTCAAAGACATAGCTCTTAAGTATAATTTATGATTTTTTTTGAAGCTTATCACTCGACCAAATTCGTGGCAATTTTCAAAATAATAGTCCAGTGGTACCCACAGCACAATGGCTACCCATCCCCTAAATTCCAAATCCATACTGTACAGCTTGAATATTTAAAATAAGGGTCCTGCAGACAGAGGTTCAAGATATTTTGGTCATTTTGGCTGAAAGTAAAAGTAAATATAGGTAATCTGAGATGGAATTTGGCTTTTTTGCCTTCAAATAATTGTATTTCACTACTGTGTGCCAGAAGATCACTGCTTCAGGGCTGCACCTTGACTTCAGGGTTCTGGCACACACAACTACACCTTCTTGAGAAGGCCCTGTCCAGCCTTTTTGTTTCCTTCTCTCAGTACTTTAAAACACAAATCCTTCCCTCAGTGCACATCTCCAGTAACAAGGTCTCCATTAAGAAACCTATGACCCTTCCTGGGCTAGATGGAACAATTTCTAGATAGACCAGAGACTGCCCAGAGCTTCCTAGGATAGGGGATAGAAAACCCATGCTCAGCAATGCTGGTCCACCTAGTCTTATTTCCAAATTAAATATAGAAGCACATCAGCCAATGCCCATTTTTGACCCAAACTTAAATTAATTGCAAATATTTTCCTCCCTGTGATAGAGACAAATATCACAACTCCTACAGGTACCTGAAAATGAGAGAGAGATTAAGTTACTTTTCCAACATAACTGCTCGTAGTCTAAACAAAAAAAAAATCAAAAAAGACATACAAGGATTAAAAAAAAAAGGAAAGAAAATGCACACTTGCTCAGACTATCTCTGTAATACTTCTCACTCATTTTTCCCCCATACCATCAACTATGATGATGACTCTACAAAAAGTATGATTTACTTATGAAATATTGTCTTCCAGACTCACATGAAGAAACGGATTGATGAATTGGGGTTTTGAACTTGGGGCAGTGTATAATTGTATGAAGGTCATTTTTATGCAGCAACAGTCTGGTTTATAAGTAGACACATGTGTGTTTATGTTTGCGAGCATACTGTGTATAAGCATCTGCTGAAGGGAAAAGAATTCTGGCTGATATTTATACAGCTGAAGCAAGGTTTATATACATTACATCCTAAGTCTGGAAAAGAGAGAGTATGCAAACAAAGGGGTAAAAAAAGACAAATGTTGATGACTTTCCTTCTCCTCTTGAAGGAATTCTAATTATGAATAGATGAGTAAACTACAAGCTAGAAATGTCCTCAGATATGCTCTGTGCTTCACTTTAACATCAACTGTTTTGTTCAGCTATCTTGCTCAGAAATCAGACTCTGCTACCAAACACAAATGTGTTCAGACAAAGGGTGGGATGTTTCCTTTCAAAGGCATGGCTAGTAACATGAAATGATCTCTACTTTGCCCACCCTTCTCCATAATAATAACGTGACTGTCATTCTCTTCTAATTAAATTAGCCACTTCTACTTCCCATGCAATACATTCTCTTTCCCTCCTCTTCCTCAGTCTTGATAAATCTCCATGTGACTTAGGCGTCCCATAATTCTACCTAATTGGTTTCAGCTGTCATTTTTGAAGCTGGAATGCAGGGAGAGCCCGGGGCTTGTGAATGGAACAGGAAGCACTTCCAACTTCATTCCCATCATGTAAAACCAGCAGTGTGTAAGAACCCTCCCATTAAAACAAAACTGGGAGTATTTGGCTGCCGGCTATGCCATCGTGAAGCAGACAGATTGTGCTGCTCCACTGAGGCAGCAAGGCTGTTGTGAGCCATTCCTCTCTGTTCAAAGGAGAGCACACATTATTTATGCCCAAGCAGCTTTCCTGACTAAAATACTTTCCCTTTTGTCACCAACAAATTCTTAAACCGATAATATAATTTACCAACAAAAGGATGGGTACCAGGAATATTTAAAGTGACAGGAGAACAAAAAAAGTTAATTCATTTTAAATGGCATGTATCCTCCAACCTAAGCGCTCTGCAGATTACTGTGCCACAGTTTAAACTTATTTCATGTCGCCGGTATCTTCAAAAGTGTCATAGACTCTTATTTTCATGTATTTCTGCGGCTTTCTAGAATTCACTATTTTCCCTCTATGAGATGACACAGTGTTACCTATGCTAACAAAAAAAAATACCCTACAAGGTATCTCTGGGTGATACCTAAGCAACTTCCAGCAAAAACAGCAGCAGGCAACAGCACCAGCTGGGCAGAGCAGCAGGGGAAAGATCTATATTAGGGATTCAAGGAAGAAAATCTGCCCCACAAGACACTTGTAATGAAAACAATTCTGCTAACAGATGTCTTTAGTGCCTTGGATTTCTCTCACACTGTCAACAAAGGTAAGTATACTTCAAAATACATGAACAATACCCTATAGAAAGGGAGTACATAATACAGATAGAAACATATCTGAAAATCCTACAGAGAAAAAGGAATACACAGTTGTCTGATTTTTGGCTGTTACTAGAAGAGAGAAATTTATTTATGGATACAAAGCCCCTGTTCATTTCACAGAGAATGATCTGTTTCCTTACAGACAAGTGAAACACACACGACTAAGGAAAGAATTGCTGAATGATCTAAGAGATCTTCTACAAAATACAGTTTTCTAAAGATGCCAGTTTATCCTCCTCCTATATCTCTCCACCTTAATAATTCTGTCAGCTTTGTGTTCTTAGTAAATCAGGTTAGGGAGACAAAACCCACTTAATTTAGTGAGATTATCTGAACAAAAGAATGACATTGTAAAAATAAGCAGGAATTCCTGTTTAGTGTGATCAAAACCTAGCATCAAATCATCAGCTTGTGCAAACTGTGATGGACTTAGAGACCTCAAATTCAACAGAGTTAGGACAATTTTTGCAAGCTGTAACACATGTGCCCACAAGGATGAGCATGTGAACTTTTTCTCTAGTTTCTTATGTCACTGAGCTTCCATAACACTGGCCATGATATGCACATAAACAAACAAACAAAAATAAAAATAATAAAAATTTGAAGATACAAAAAATTTTCTTGTTAGAGCATGGAAGATACCCATAGGCTCATGGTGACAGTACTTGCTCCAGGCCCACATAAGCAGAACACATACATGGCAGGGAGGCTGACAATCCACATACAGCCACACTAGTCAAGTATCCAAGTTAATATTGGTAGGGTACTGACCATGGATAATTCTGTTGTATCTGCACAAGCTCACCTGGCACAGGACGCCTTCATATGGCGGTGTGTGCTGGGCAACAACAGGGCAGTAAAGGACCAGTGCAAAGGCTTCCTTTGAAAACTTCAACATCCTATGTAGACCTCTCATCACGCTGGCTGAGCGAATTTTCCTGTCATGTACCCTAATCCTAACTGTCCATGCATGATTGTAAGATTAATAAAAATTTTACAGGGAAAAACTCAGTTCAGACTGCAAGCCACACAAAAGAAAAATGACGCTTCCATGGATTAGATCTTCTTTATTCAAAGTAGCAAAACAGAAACAATTAATAGCGCTTTTTAACTTTCAAGAACTGGCTCTGTTTATCACTCAGGCTTAGTTCCTGGTTCCTCCTATTCAACATTTCTTAATTATCTTTTACATAATAAAACTATAAACATAAAAATATCTGCAATTATTTTATTCATTCTGACTTCATGACTTTTACTATTTTCATTTTGCTAGAACTGCTCACCCCAAGTTTCTGTTTTTAAAGGTTGCATAGATGTATTTTTATCAATATGACTAAATTAGTACAAAGCTACATACTTTGTTCAGGAAGGAAAAAATCTATTTTTAAGATTTAGGATTATGGTAATCATCACTCTCCAAACAGTAAGTTCTGGAATAGTGGTTTGTTTGTTTTTTCAATCTGCACAGAATAAATCAGAGCCTAACATTTTAAACGGAATTAAGACTTACAACCTGTATTATTAAAAAGAGCCTGAGGAAAAAAAAAATATATTATTAGATTGGATAGTCTCTAGTGCAAGTTGAGATACTGTCAGGTTTCACCTCAGAGGAACTAGGCAATGCCAGTTTATAACGGAAATAAAAAGATAAGGAATATTTAGGATGTCACCAGAACTACTGATGATAGAGGTGTGCATAAATCTATAGCATAGAAATAATTAATTGCTAAAAAAACCCCAAAAAAAACAACATACACACAGAAACAAAAAGCACACAACTAGAAGAATTTCTTTTTTGTAAACATTTTTTAAAGTAGTAAAATAAACTTGTATTTTTCTTCAGTTACTGACACAGGAAAGCAACAGCATATTAACTTCACTGAATGATTAAAAGGGTTCATATTTTGCTGATGAAAATTATGATGCAGAAAGATACATATAGAAAGGATTTCAAAAAGAAAAAATAATAATCTTACCTATATCTACTATTAATGACAGAATTCCATTGATTATTTCCCTAAATTGTTCTTTAAGAACTGACGGTATTAGACAAACCATCGCCCCACAGCAGTTTCTTAAGTGCTTTATGACTGTTAGCATAAAAGGGGCATTCCTTGAGTTTAATCTTTCTCTTCCTTACTGTAATTTCAGATTTTCTTTTTTTATCCTCTTTACCATTCACATAGAAATAGGTCACTGACTTTCTCTATGATATATTTAAAGGTTGTAAATGTCTCATCCTTTTTTTATCCCCAGCTCTTAAGAGCCCTACTTACTTTAACTTTTCTATAGAAGGCTTTATTCTTGATGTTTACTCACCCTTGTCTTTTTCCCCCTCAGGTCTCCAGCTGATTCATGTCGTTCTTGTGTGTACAAATTTACCCTTTAGGATGGTGGCCTTACCTGTATTAAGCAGAGTGTCATCACTGGCATGTCTACTATGCACATGCATCCTACTACATGTATGCATTTTTTAATGGACTGCAATGACACTTGAATTTTTATCTGTAATTTAGAGAAAAACTAAATGGGACCTGCCAGAAAGTAGAATATCTCATGGGATTTCCAGTATTCCATCTGTCAGCTCAACTCTGGATGTTTCTAATGCTTTGATTTTGTTGTGTGTATTGTTTTGGGGTTTTCTTAATACTTACATTGAACACAAGTGTTAATAAAAAGAAGAATAAATAATGGATGCTAATTATTAAATGGTGCACAACACATCTAACCAATATTTACCAGCCATTAGTAAATTGTACAAAAACTGGTCATTCAGATACACACAGCCTTCTAGCCAGTTGGATTGTAAATCTTGATTAATTTTATTAATACATCTATTCATCGGCATGTGGCCTCCATATGAAGTCTAAACGACATCTGGAAATCCTGCAAAGACAGGATCACAGAATCACAGAACACGCTGAGTTGGAAGGAAGCCACAGGGACCATCAAGTCCAACTCCTGGTCCTGCACAGCACCATGCCCAAGAGTTACACCATGCGCTCAAGAATACTGCATGAGTAACATCTGCCCTTGCTAGACATGTGTAAACTTCTTAGCCTAGCAGGAGCATTTTTATTTAAATTTAAATATAATTTTTCATTCCTTTTTTCCTACCAATTCCCATGTCTAGCAGACTCTTTACCTCTCAGCAAAGCACTGAACACTTTCCTTCTGAAATCCCACCTCAATCCTCTCTCCTGAAGCCTATTTTGTTTGCATTTCCAGCCTATACTTGGACATCAGCACCAGCTGTCTCTGATCCTCTCATTAAAACTTGAAAAACAAGGCTTTCCCAAGAGCAGTATTCCCTTACTGCCTCTTCTCAACAGTAAAGGATTTCCTTTCTCTCTATTTACTCTCAGCCTTGTTCTGTCATCTTTTTGACTGCAATTTAGCAATGCAACTTAAGGCAAGTGTGGGGCACAAGGCAGGTTTAAACTTCAGGGGAACAGCTCCTTCTCTGGCAAGGTAAACAGAAACTACTAAACTGAACTGCTCCCATGCTGGGAGGCCTCAGTGACTCTGCTCCTTGCCAGGGAGGACAAGCATGTTCACAGTAAGCAAGGGTGACTGGAGGCACCTGGCTTGTTGCAGAGCCTCACCAGCTTTCACCACAGCTGGACAGGCACCTCGATTTGAAACAGGAAGAAATGACCCATCATTTCACTTTCACACCAAAATAATGTAACTCAGGCTCCAAAAAGTTTCACTCTAAGTCAAAGATTAGAAGACTCCCCTGTGCCCAGTTTCTCCCTACATATTACATATCACTGAAGGATCCTAGTGGTAAGAGCTCAAAAGCAGCTCTGGGACACTACTGATTTTCCTTGCTCTCTTACTCACTAAAAAACTGTGGCTTTTTTGGTTTGTTTTCACAAAAAAAATCAATGCCATCATACCTTTAATTTCAGCATTTACTTCCTAGTAAAATAAATAGAAATGGAAAGACAACAATAGTGTTTAATACAAATCATCAAAAGTTGTAAGAAATTGAAAATTTTCAATGGAAAAATTTTTGGTCCTTGAGGGTAATTAATTTTGTCCATTTTCTTACATTATACTTTGTAAGTATTATTTAAGACAAATTTGGCCCAGGACAAATTCAAAATCTCAGTGGTGTAATTCTTAATTCTGATAAAGAGCACATATGTCAATTTCCAATAAGCTATAAAATGAGAAACTCACACCAATTTTTTTTCTTACAGGAAATAGGAGGGAAATGTAACTAATGAACTTTATTAAGAAAACTCATTGTATAACAATCTATTTTAGCTGCTGTAATGAAGCAATGAAAATAAACGTTCTTCTTTAATGGAAAGTAATTTTTAGAAGCAAAAACATACACAAATATTCAAATAGGCAAGGCAATTGAAAATGCTTGGGTTTAAATTACTTTATTAGATTACTCTGGAGCTTTTTCACTGTTGAGGCAGACATAATATTGCTCATTACTCATCCTTCCAATTATCAGTATCTGTTCTTGTTGCAAACCTAGTTCATAAATATTGAAAGCATGATGTAAAGTATTGCTGTACAAGCTCACTTTTACATGCCAGAAATAGGACAAGCTGCTGGTTCATTTATTGATAATAATATACTTACATAATTATGCATAATACTAAAAACTTCATTATCATTCTACCAAGCCTGTAGCAAATACGTTTTGCTTAGGATTGCATTTCAGCAATTAAATGTTTCTAAATTCAGTCATCTTCCTTCTAAATAAACAAATGAAGCAGCAAATGGTAGCAGCTAATGATCATTTCAGAGCAGACAGATGTGAACCCATCTTCAGTGATCTCTCAATACGTCTGAGATCTCACCTGTAAAATTCACTACCTCTTTGGTCAAAGCTGACCGTATCAGTAACACTTGCACTAAAGCCACCATTTCCATAAGATCACCTAAACCAACAGCTAAACAGAGCTGGGTGAGGAAGGGATCAAAACCTGTGTGAACAGTTGCACACCTCCACTGAACTGTAAAGCTGAATTGACCTTTTACTTTGGGAAGTCACTGCAGTCTGAGACAGCAGATGCAAAGTGTGTCAAAATTTCATTTTCAGGTCTTGCTTAGCACATCCCAGTTAACTATACAGAAATCATTTTCTTTACCACTTATACATGAAAGACAATCAGCCATTCAGGTTTTGTAGAGGAAATTCCAATCAGGCAGCTCATTCTCAAAACTCCCCAGGTAATAAGCAATGGCTCTCAGTCATCCAGTTATAAAACTGAGCTCTAAGCATGCTCTGCAATATGCTGATATAAGAGTTAACAAAGAACACACAGAAATTATGATTTTGTAACATAGTACTGTATTCTAAACTAGTTTTGACTATGTTCTTTCATTGAAAAGGAGTAAGCCCCCTTTCTCCCACATAAATTTACAGCTCCACATTCACCACTAAAATGTTTATATGGAGAATAAATTTTTCCTGATCTTCAACTGTCAGACAGAATTTTTAAAGATTGCCTTTTCTTGGCTTTGCAGACCACCAAGCTTAAAGTTAAAAAACTCTGTCATGTTTTCATCTGACAGATATACATATTAAAAAAAAAGCTAATTTGAGGGACCCAGAGAATTTAATGACTGCCATGTTCCCATTCAGAAGGTATTCTGCTTTCAGCATTTAACTTAATACCATAACGCAATTTGCAATGAAAGATGCTACATGAAATTCAATTTCATTCTACTCTTTCAGGGTCAATGCTGAAACCAAACACCTCTGATAACCTCAGACATTTCACCAGTATTATTTTCCCAATGGAATCCTCACCAACCTAGCGACCCGAAGTTTTCATTTTCTGAGAATTCTCAGATCAATAACTGTTCATTCCTAATTTAGTTGTGATATCTCAGTCAAACATCTTTTATTATGTTTGAAATGGTCAATAGTGATCAATGGCAATAGTGTATCAGTTCCGTGACATCTCTTTATGAAATAAGTCAAATTCCATCCCTTTTACGTTAGTACTCAGTCATTCAAAAACGTACACCACCATGCAATTTTAATCACATGAATATTTTGACTTTTTTTTAGTGCAAATTACTCATATGATTGAGCTAAACCACGTACAAACAAACCAGCCATTACAGATACAGAGCTCAGTAACACCAATTACACAGCTAGATTGCATACTCAACCAGCCAAAATTTCTACATTTAAATGGGTAACTGTAATTTTTGCTTCTGCACATTCACATTATGCACTGAATGGAAGCTTTATAACCAAAGGAACAAATGAGATCCTTGCAATCATGCAATTAAAGCCTGTATCCTGCACACCCACAAGAATTCAATTCAGGTTATGTCGACATTCTCAAGCATCATCAGACAGCATTCACTATTTGATCAGACTATAACTTTACATTACCAAACAATGACTTCTGTTAAAAATTTCTGTCTTCTCAAGGCACAGGGGCATATTACAATGTCATTATTACATAGTCTTTAGGTTGTTTGTAGAGAATAAAGCATCCTTCCTTTCTTTCCCAGCAGCACCTTGAGAGACTGCCTACCAGCCCAAACACTAAAACATTACTTGGGTCAGTTGCTAGAAACCATTACTAAATGAGATTCTCAAACAGCCTCAATAACCACCAAACACCATGGGAACCAAAAGGTGCAACCACCAGCAGGGTTGGTCCCGTTGTTGAAAAACAGCTGAGTGAATCCAGAAGAATGTGCCACCGCATGAAGCTTAATGTGCGTCTGTACGTGGCAGGGAGCCAGAGTTGTAAACAATCTATCTTAAAGAACCTGCCTAAACAACCTTACAGGATATAAAATCCAGAAACCTTCATCAGTGTAATAAGCAACATGTAAAATCCAGCAATTTGAAATTAGTGTAATAGGCAAACCCATCTATTTTAGGGAGAAACATATTCTGTACTTCTAATTCCTCAACCACCTCCAAAGAATACAGCTAAATACAGCTGCTGATAAATGGGACTGCAAAATGTATTCATGTAAAGATATGCAAGTGTACACTGACTGTTACATAAAATCAAGTATCAAGGCTTTTCCTATGTTAATTTAGTATGTAAGTCAGGAGCAGAAGAATTACTGATTTTAAGAAAATTAATTAATTTTTTACTACTGTTCCAATACCTGAGATTTAAAAAAACCCCCATGTACTGTATCAAATGCTCTGCAGGCTGCTGCTGCTGCTTACCCACACCCTCACAGTGTAGGACATTTACCTAAATACACAAGGTGAACGGCTTCTCCAGACAAGATTCTGTGAGGCTGTGTGCATTATCATATAAAAATTAAGGCCTGCCCCCAAGAAACACACAAAACAATTCCTGTCTTAAGGAGAGATGTATTTAGAGTAATGCTAGCAATCACTGTACTTTATAACCACAGTGTCTTACAGACTACAATACAATAACTGATATTATACTGAAAATTCTAATGGTATCTAAACTCATTTGTTTCTTTTAAATTACATGCTCTTGGACCCATCTGTGAAAACTGGGAGGTTAATTATGATAGTACATTGCATAATTTCACAGCTAAATGCTAAAGTAGTTCTACATAAATGCCATATGTTTGTCTTAGAGAAACTAAAAAGATTAATTAGGAGGCCAAGGCCAGTACTTTGGAAAGTAATACTCTCAACACAATTCGATCCTTACACTGCCTACTATGTAAATTGAAGCTCTAATTAATAGTTAAAGCATTAGTCATGGCAAAATTTAAAAAAAATCCTGAATTCTAAATTGCATGCACCAGACATTGTTTTACTGACATCGCTTATAAAAAGACACTCTGCACAAGCCAATCACAAAAAAAGCGCAATTTTTTTGATATATGCTTTTCTTTAAGGAACAAATACCTGTTAAGCATTTCAGTCCAGTTCTTCCCTACATTATTCTCACCTATTTAAAGTTACCTGATCACATCAATAAAGAAAAAGCTTCAATAAACAAACTATAACTAGGAAGCAGAGTAAGTTTGAAAAGTCAACTCAACAGCATAAGATCCTCCAAGAGCCCTAGCAGCCATTTCTCCATCTCTGAATCCGGTTTAGCCCAGCTTTCCACTTTTAGCCGATTCCACTAAAAAGCAAAACCTCTTACAGCCATCACTCTCCTGAATGAAGTAAAGGGTTATTTTGGCCTGATTCATAGATCAGTGATGGTAAAGACAGCATTTCTATAGAAATGGACTATACCTAGAACAAAAAGTCACTTTACTCACCACATATTCAAACACAAGTGTCAAGGTCTCCTTGGTGTGAATGATGTCATGAAGCAGCACAATGTTTGCATGTTTCAATCCTTTCAAAAGAGAAGCTGAAAAGCAAAACATACATGTTATCTCAAAGAGTATCCAGATATTTTACATTGATTTGCTCACTTTTTTTAGTGATTTAAATGAGCTTCATAACCTGACAACCAACAGTTGTACTTTAGTATCTTCTATGTTCATGAGCTCCACACATCCAGTTTTTGAAGATCACACCTTCCCGTTCAGTGCTATTTTCTACACCTTACTGGTCAAACAGCCTCACTCTGAGGCCAAAATGATCTGGAGCAAGAGATGCTTTCTTTACACAGCCTCCTCTAAGTGAATCACTCATGTCTGAGCAACCAGACACCAAGAGCACTCCTACACTCAAGGGTATTGTTTTTTGTCTCAAAGAAAAGTCAAGCATTTCTTTTCAAAACATAATGTTTCCTATTCAATACAACAGAGTTGCTGTCTAAACTAAGTGCAGGTCTAACCTAAGAAAAGGGTTTTAAACAATAATTCTCCTTTCTCTCAAATATAGCAGAGATTTAATGAATCATTTGTATTAGCCCATGAGAATAAATACGTGGTATTTTCTCACTGTATTTTTAATGGTACTAGCTCATGTCTTCAGAAGAGACAGAGACTTATCTAGTGAACTTTCAGGTAATCTCCTTCACTAATTTTTTTTTACAACCTAACACATATTTAATGTTCATTCCACATTATATATTTAATGTTCCACAAGACATGGCATATTTTAGCAATATATGCTGAGAAACCATGTGTTGTTACCAATGTCATTCTGTCATTGCTGCCTTGTCATCTCATGCATACATCTGAGCAGGACTATCAGTCCCTAGCAAGTAAATAATAGATACAAAGACATGCAAATGAGTGGTATATTTCTAAACTGAATAATGTGGAACTTTCTTCTGTCACCCTTCTACTTTTGTCAAGGAAAAAAAATGAAAGACCAAATGTGTGTCTCAATCCTTTACTGTGCAAAAAGGAAACTACAGAGCTTCCACAACACTGTTACCCCTTGCTGTCCTATTCAGGGTTTTCCATCAAGCTAACTCCAGGGGTCATGTGGCTTTGAATTAAGATAAGTACATATCATCTCTCATACTGGTCTTTGGGAGATCAATCTGACAAGTTAATCACTCTAGGAAGCAACACAAAAGCAACATGGCATCTGGCTGCATCAGTGCTCCTCCACAAGCACCCTTAGCATCAAACTGGAGTTCATCCCAGGCAGAAGGCAGACAGCAAAGAGGAAAATACCAAAAAGCCACTTCAAAGTGAATATCATAACAGGCATCATGAAGACAGGACTGCAAACCTGCAAGGAAGCTCTATGACCAAGAATGAGGCAACCCTACAACCTGGCTGAAGAGGTGAAAAGAAAAATTTCAAAAGAGCTTGTTTTGGCCCGCACTCCCCAGCTCATGCTATTTAGAGAGCCAGCACAGAGCATTCTTCCCTGTGCTCTGATTTTTTTTTGTCACTGAGCTGTAAAACTACTGTAAAATCAAATAAGAATTTTAAGCATTTGATCAGTGCATGTCCAGAAACTTAATATTCCACAAATTAAATAGAGGCCTTTTTCAGAAAGGGAGAGCTGTAAGCACTTTCCATGGGATCCTCATCTTAGAACTTGGATGATTTCTTGGAACTAAAGCTCAGAGAGATTTGGATATGTTGGGTTTTTTAAAGAGAATGATGAGCAATTGCTGCTGGAAAAAGGTATGGATCCAAACAAAAGGTAAAGAACAACTGTTTTGAAAGGTACCTTCTAACAGAAGCAAGACCTTTTAACCCGGGGAAACACTAAGAAGAGTTCACCTGAAGGAACAGGTTTTTACCAGCTCTTTCCTCAAACCTTATTGAATGACCATACATCCACAGATACTGGGAACAAAAAAACACTTCCTCCTAGCAGAGCCTGTGTTGAACTGTAATAGTATTTATGACCTCTGTCAGCTTTTGCTGTTTAGATCAGCACCTGACGCCTTTAATTCCTCTAGCTGGCCATTACTTTGTTGCTAGAATCTCTGTATGGGTCATTAAAGCTTAAACAGTACATGGAAAGCAGCTTATTTTGAGGTCTTTGCAAATACTGTCTTTCCCCTCCAGTCCCCTCCCCCACTCTTATTTATCTTCTCTAATATCCAAGTCTCCCTCTTTACAGCCTCAATAATCAGCATCTTACATATATTACAAGAACTACACCTGCAGGGTGAAATTTCTGTATTCTCCATTAGTCCAAGTGAAATACAGTAGGTAATACAGCAAAGAGAGGAAAATCATCTTAATTGCACTAATTTTACATTACAGCAATAAGCAATTGCACTATCAATTTATGAGAATTCTGTGAGAAAACAAACATAGCTGGTGAAAGTAAGAGAATTACCCCACATGTTCTTCTATCAGGACTTACCATTAAGATTGCCTGTCTTGTGAAAACACTTGTTTTGTTTCTTAAAAAATAAGGGGGGGGTGGAAATTAAAAAGAGAAAAAAAAAGTTGTCTGAAATAGGAAAGCTGTTTCTTCTTCCACAGAGTACTTTAAAAACAAAATGAAATAAGAACCATAATATGGAGGGTTTTTTCCAGAAAAACAGCTTTTTAGAACAAATGACCTATACACTCCTCTTCTGGGCAAGTTTTTACTTGAAGCCGATAGAATGTTGGATGAACTCCACTAATTCAATGACAAACCCCAGAAATTCACATCCAAAAGAATAAAAAAGAGTCCAGAGAATCTGTCAGCATCAACTTGAGACAAGGCTGACTTTACCTTTGAAGCTGCCAATGCAGCTGCTACTGGAGCTCAGTGAGAAGTCAGGTGCTGCTGTGCCTGGTGTTACTTCTAGAACAAAATAATTCTGTCTGAGAAGGCCATCTCCATCCAGTGATTATTACCCACAGATTTCACACTGAGTTGTTTTCTTTTAAGATAAAAAGACTAAAATGTTGTTGAAAAAGCATTGCAACAACTCACAAAAGTGGGACCAATATACTAGTATTCACTGTATTCTTAACATGTATTTTTAATAACAAAATTATACAATGCTGCTTCAAAAGGACTGGCACTCTTTTTTTATCCTTGGTATGAAATGTAAGATAAACAGATGGCAGAACTTTTAATTAATTTCTCCAAAGAGTTCTGAGGAGGAACAGCAGCAAGGGGTGTAAAAATTAGTTTTTAAAACACTTTGTCCAAAGTATTTTATGGGTTTGAATGGACAGGGGCTTATTCTGTCACCTGTGTTTGCACAGCCCCACACAGCAAATTCTTGACATACTTCAACAATTAACAACATCCCAGACGATAATTTCTGTGACTTTTACACAAGCTCATGATCTGAGTTGCTAAATGCACCAACACTCCACACTTTCCATCAAGGGCTAATAACCATATTTGCATACTTAAAGGAGACACATTGCATTTGCTTGAATAACCATCACAGGCTTTGCTTCCCACAAGGGAATGCTCTCATCTATTATGAGCTCCTGGCAAGCTGCCATATCGCTTGTGCTGGTCAAGGAGGTTCTTGCTGTTCCCAGATGAGCTGGATTCTAAAGTACACTCACTTCACGAGCAAGGCAAGCCAGATGGACTGCAGCCAACTCTTACCCAAAACCTGAGTAGCATCAGTAAATCAGTGCTTCGCTCCCTGCGGGGTTTACGGCATCAACTCAAGCCTGACACTCCATTAACAAAGCCTTGTGACTTTTAGATCAGCCTCAGCCTGGGAGTGTTTTGAAAAAGGCTATTCCCATGTCTCATGAAGTAAGATTTCACAGCTGTATGATAAATTCAACAAAAGCAACTGTTACTATTGACTACCAGGTCACATGGAAGAACATTCCACTAGCAAAGATAGTAGTTTTGGACATGGTAAGTACATTAAGCTCGAACATTAATTATGGTCCTTTGATCATCCATTCAGTCTTTCAATTCCTGACTATTATTTTATTCTCACTTTGTGAAAAATCACGAATCTCCACTGTGGCTCTAGACAGAAGAATAACCCATGATGTTCAAACTGGCTGATATTTCAGTGACTTGGAAGCTTTTCTCAGCAGCAGCAGAACTCAGCCTCATGTTGCACATATGCACCATAATGTACAAATGCTGATGATTCTCTCTCATATATCCACATTTTCAACATTTTTCTAAAAAGTGTAACTATAAAAATACCTGCTTTCCTCAGCAGCTGGGGTGTCCTCTGGGATTACCATGCACCAGAGCTAACTATTGCACATGCTGCTACTCACATGCAGTGCTCACCCTTTCTCACTGCCATTCCAGGAGGATTTCTCTCATCAGAAGACTTTTGAAGAATGCACACCATGGAAGCTTGCACTTCTCTAATGCTTTTAATGCAACTGTGCATTTTTGCTGCCCTGCTGGATTTCTGAGATGCCAAAGAACACACATTTTAGTCAGTCACACAAATCTGTGAAAGCAAGTAAGCTGCTGTGCTTCAGAGTCAAACAACTTATCTTTAAAATTCTGCAGCTTGTCACACTCTGCAGACACAACGGTGCTCTCTGTCAGAGTGCCAACTTCCTTGCATACACAGTGGGATCAGTCCCTGAGCTCTCCTGGAAAGACATCCTTAGTGAGAAAACATTCATAGGGTTTTTTCTTAAAATCATGTTTTCTGAACAAACACACTCAAATGTGTCTTACTGCCTGCACAAACTGCAGTTCTGCTTCTCTCCCAGCAACTTATTTTCAATCTATACATCTTTCATAGCAATTTTTAAAATTTGGCCTGAAAGCAGAATGTCCCTTATGCTTCTCATCCACTTCCCACACAGCAGGAGTTTCTGTGTTAGAATTCTACCACAGAGACAGGAATTCAGCACTCTGTTGGTTTTGCAGCAATAAATGTGCAGCAATTTCCTCCTCAGAAATGCAGTCCTCAAATCTACACTTTGCTATTTTCCAGTTCACCCATCTGAAATTATTTACTACGAGCAAATAGCTTTGCTTTCCTAGAACCCTAACATAACAAAATTCAATTCAGTGAAAACTGTATATCCTAGGTAAGACTACAGTGACCAGAAACTTCCCATCTTCTCACCACAGGATATATTCTGCAGAATGATCATTATTTATAGAACATATGCAATCCCAAGTAATTGATTTTAGAACTGCCTACCTATAAACACACAGAATGGTCAGCTTCTACTCTGATCTTAGTGGACATAATGCAACAAAGATATATAGGTCACTCTTCAGCTTGGAAAACTTTCTAGGAGGAAGTTTCATAACAAATTGCCAAAGAATTTGTGAGCAACAGAAAGAAGAACCAGCAGAACAGAAAACTTCAGATGGGTTATTATATAATCTTAGCTCAATTACCTTCTTTACGACTAATCCCAGCCTCATGAAAGTCTCTTCTAGATTTAACAAATGGTCCTTATTCTAGTTTTCATTAAGTCAAAATAATGACAGTCTGCCATTAAGAAAGCAAACATCGCTTCACATGCTTGCAAGAAAGGACTTGGTAGTCCTTCAACTATAGGTCACTTTGCTGGAGGGTCTACATGGATCAAATTAGCTACATTTACCTTCTCAGCCTCAATTCAGGCTTACATGAGTGACTTTTAAGTGATTTTTTTTTTATTATTTGTGGAATTTCTTTTTGCTGCTCCTCACTGAAAGTACAGCGTGTTGTTAGAGAAGAAACACAGAGAAAGTGTGTGTGTTACAACACATAGGTACCTTCAAAGGTTCTTGTTACAGCTGCAGTCCCCTAAGCAAAAGGCACGTCACAAACCTGCTAAAATCTCTTTGCCTGTTGAACTGGAATAAAACTGGAAGGACTGAACAAATAAGCTCTGAAAAGCACTACAGTATATTATTCTAACAGTTACACAGAAGACTTCTGCCGTATGAAATTAATGTCTCCTTCATTACATTATAGATATAAATGTATGCATTGTGTATTGTTCCCAGTGCTCTTCCAACACAAGTACAGATGGAGGTTAAAAATAATAAGACATCATTCTATTAAAGCCAGACTCTTTTGGAAAGCAATTGCAATATTCTACTCCTATCTTGTAGCCACGAGTCATATTTTGCCTTCCCTATCCATTTCAATATTCAAGAGGAGGAAACTGTGTAAACCAAAAATATGCAGTGTTTACAGAAAACAAATCTATAATGCAGGTAGCATGTGAAAGCAGGACCATTTCTATTACTTTTTGATGCACACATAGCATGACTGGGACTAATAACACAATCTATTTATAAAACCATGACTGGCTGTTTTTAAATGAATTTCAGACACTATCTTCACATAAATATCTATCTACCTTAGGATTACTTTGGACGTTTTCAACCTAAACAGTTCCTCCCATCTCTCAAAAACAGGCTTTAGTAACAACTTCTGTAACCCATGGAATAATTTTCCCTTTGGGAAAAAAAACAAACCCCTCAACCCAGTGTTTTGGAGTAGAGACTCAAAATCTGGGAACAAAGAGGCCTTTAAAATAGAAATACTCACTTTGCAATCTCTGTGAAAATACTCTAAATTTGCTAGTTAAAGCTTTGGAAATTGTCTCTTTGGGTCAGCCTGACTATCAGCAGTGTGAAAGGAAGGAGGAATACCATAAAGAGGAGATGGCAGGGAGGGCTGTGATGCACAGTGGAAGCCAGGACAGGTGGGTAAGGAGAAAGAAAAGCCAGAGGCCAAACGAACATCCTTCGCAGGTGGAAAAATGCAGGGAGTGGAAAGAGCATGTAGGACAGAAAAGGGACAGGATGCAGAGCACGGGGTGGGCAAACACTCACATTTTGGGGGAAGTACACTAGAGCCTGCAGACACTTGCACATATTCTCCACTGATGTCCATACAAAACCCCAAGATTCCCACTGCTCTCAGCAGGAATCAATGAAAGCATGTGGCAGCTTTCCTCATTCTCCTGCAATTTCAGTCTACAGAGAGAAGCACCCTTCAAAGTACCAGTTAACATTTCAGTTCAAGCAGGATGTGTTCATATGAGAGCTAGTAAATATAATGAAACACTGGAGTGCAGATGTAACACCAGTAAATGGAACATAGATTTCCACTTATTTTTTTTCAAACACTAGGAACATTACTTAAACAAAAATTCAAATTAAAATAAAGAATGCCAGGCCAAGTGCTCCAAACAGGGATGGACTACAATTACAGGGGCTGCCACAATGCAAATTCCAAGATACACATTCCTGATGTCACGGGACATGAGATAAAGCCAGAGTTTTGGTTCACAGCTGCTTCACATCTATCGTGCACTTATCTCACACTTTGACAACCTGCAAATCCGCAGCCTAACTTCTGCAATGGCCAACCTGTGTGCTTGTAGCCATTAACTGTTCTTAGGTCTTTAAATTTTTTTCACAGATGGAATAAGCAGTGGAACGATCTTGTCCATTCAACAGAGAAGCTGAAAACTCCACCAAGTCCAAGACAGAAGAAAATCATCCTGATCTTTACCCTTACCTCACCACTGACTTTAAGCATCACTTTAAGTCACTCAAGCTGATAATATGACCATGTTTTTCATTTTCTGAACGTTTCAACTTTTGATCTCCCTTCACACTTACGAGAACTGCAGAGTGCACACAATTATTACAGAACCCCAAGCAACCCTGCACACTGATATTACTCAACGTTATGCAGGAACTTTGAAAGTCGTCTCAAAATCATCATTTAAAAGGACTCTTGGCAAGTGGGGTGCTGACAAGATGAACAAATATTTAAGTAGTCAAAGTACAGTGACGAGTGTTCTAGAAATTTTCAAAACCATCTGTGTTTTAGTAGTGCACGGTAGGTGCCTATAGCTAGAGCCATTCATCAAGAACATTAAATTAAATTAATTGATCATCATCTGACATAGGCAGAGCTCACACAGCAGGAGCAAACATGGTGCTGTTGTGTAATTAAGGAAAGAACAGTAGAAGTAGAGAAACCAAATTAAGTTTTCACAGATAAACTTAATTCTGACAATTTCTGAATGATTGAATTTGCAACCATAATAAAGATCCTCTGCTGTAAATACCTGCAATATTAGTATTACACTGTCCAAATGAGGGAGTAAACAACCAAGTTCCAGCACTGAACTTCATGCTCTGCTGAAGTCAATGAGCATTTTATTACCCATTTTTACCAATGCATCAATATGACAAGAAATCACTTAACCTTATGTACCTGCAATGAATATTTTTTTTGTATACAGAAGACAGAAAGGCATCATAGGAAATAATTAGATTGCATTGACATGAAACTCAGTTGCCTACCATGATACTTGAGCCACTACTTACAAATGAGGAATTCTACAGAAAAATTATTTCAGAAAAAAATTACTTTTGCACTATTTCTCAGTGGACCATTTCCTTCAGAAAAAAAAAAAAAAAGCTGCGTGAAAAGCAGACTCATTTGTCAGCACACACTTCAGGCAGCAGAAAAAAAAAGGCTTGTGGCATATGTCTCGCTATTTTTCAAAAAAGGAGTGAGACAGGAGTCTTTAAAAGAGCATGTCAATTTTCTTCTTCTGGGTGGGTGAGGCTCAACATGCCTTTTTGCCCATAAGTGGAAAATAAAGCTGGAATGCTCATGCTGTGTCTCTTGTGGAATGGTTTAGATGTTAAAGAAAGGCAGACTCAGTAGAAAGCAAGCAATAATTATTTTTTCAACTATTTTAGTAAACAAAATCAATCATCATGAAAATAAGGCATACTGTTTTGTAACTGAAAAGAGAAAAACATGGAGTGTATATCAGAAAAGAGCAAAAATTTCATAATAAAGCAAATGAAATCCAGTCACTGTGTAACTTGCCCTAAAAAGCAATTCAAAACAATGAACTATTAGGCTCTTAAGCATCATTAGAATATGAATAATATCTAGAACATTTAAAAAAAATTTTTAAGGCGAGGAAATAACCTTAATTCAGGCTAGATCTCCTTGATGCCTTTTAAGATTTGTAATTGATTTTTCTTTCCCATCCAAAAATATGGTAAGCATGCAGATTACAAAATGGCAGTATTCCCTCAAGTAACTTGTAAACTAATTTCTACCACGGAAAAGCAACAGTGATGAAGCAAGCCTGCAGAAACAATAGCAGCAAAATCATGAAGGTGAAATTCTTTTCCAGACTAAATTTGTTGAAAGATTGTATCGGCAATGGACAGCCATGCTTTACCACGACTAATAAAACTGTTTGGTGCCAACACTGCTGGACATCCATTTTGCAAGCACATAATCTGAAAATACGTTTTAAGTGTTATTTTCACATGTATAGGCCCTATCAATTCACAAGGAGCAGATATACTGTTCTCCCTCTGCATTTGCCCCTTGGTCACTAGGTAGTGTCTTGGTTTTCACCCTGTCACTGAACTGTCATTTTCTCTTGCAGTTCACAGTATCCATCAACAGTGTTGAATTCAAGGTGCTAGCAGTGGAGAGGAAACAGAAAAACTGGGAGTCCCAGGATTTTTGCTTTATTCACCCCAGAATGTAACTATATCCAAATCAGTATGACTGCAAACTTTACAAATTTACATTTAAATGACAGTGTAAACCTGTTATTATAATGTCACTCTCTAGAGCAGCATGTGCTTATTGAAAGGTTCAGGATATTGTTCAACTTGGAAATATGTGATACACAGGACAAAAATTTTCATTTAAGCAAAAGATAGCAAGTCCTGTATGTTTCTTTAAAAAGCAGCTGGCCCTCATAGAGAGCAGGAGAGGTGCCAGAACAGAAAACATGAGCTGAAGGAATATCTCAGCTTCACAGAGTTGACAGCCATAGCTGACAGTGACAGGGTAATGCAAAAGTTAAGTGATGCTCAGATGAGACCTAGTAGGTAAGGTAGTGATTTCTATCCTCCTACTTCTGCTAAAAACACATCCATAATTTTCAAGTACAGATTCAAAATTACCTGTGTAGATGCATGACATGAATCAAACTATGGATCTAAATCATACTGGAAGCCATTCTGAGCAATGACACAATTAAAGCACCCCTAAGAAATGTGAGAAAACATATTAAAAGGATCTTCGCGCATAACCCATTAACACCACAGGTGGTAAGAATTTTTTTTTAAAGGACAACTCAACAGCTTGTCTGTCTACTCCACACAGATACAAAACATCCAGCCCCCTTGAAAATATACTCTGTTCTTCCATCCTGTTGTGTCATTCATCAGTTATAATTACAGCAATTTACTGTTTGCTTTTCCAGATAAAATTCTTTTTATAGATTCATAGTAATTAACAATGACAGTAGCAAAATTGATAGCCCTGCTTCTTAAAGTACCCGTTCCTCTAAAATGACACTAGTGCCTTAACAGACTTAAACAAATGTCCTCATCTTTTCCAATTTGTGTCTAACAGTGTTTGTTCCAGTCAAAACAGGTCAGCTCTTTTTCAAGAGAGAACTAGAGAACAAATATGCTCTTTAATGTTGCTGAACTTTCTTTAAACAGTTCTCTGAACTCATTCACTGAAAGGTGGCCTTCAAAAGCTAGACTTCAGGTCAAAGAAATGTTTTTTCTAGTTTCTGTGAAAATTTGTCTAATTTCTTAAAGTTTACATCCAGTCGATGGAAAATTGTACTTTAAAGCTACACTTAAGCAGCTAAAATCTCCCAGAGAATCCATCCTCCCTGAGCATGATTAAACATTTAGGTATTTGGCAGAAACAGAAGTCTGAGCCAAGAAATCTGGAATATAACACCAGTTATTGATAGGACAGTGTTATCAGGAGAACAATTCTAACAGTTTCCCCAAAATCTCAACCACAAACCTGGTTTTGGCTGAATGCATCTCCAAATCCTGTGCTCCATTTCTGCTCCTCTCTCTTCACCCCTGCTAATAACAAAAAGGGTGGGCAGTGCTAGCCCTGTCCAATTAGATTCCCTATTCTCCATGCCATAGGTTCCTGAGTGAGGCCAGTCAAAGTCATCAACCCTTCCCATCTTCCTACTATTGCTTTCTACCCTGTGCTGTTTTGAATGGCCCTGAATTTGCATTCTTCCAAACTTGCTGTGATAGTTGATGTAATCCTCACACCAACATCTTTTCTTAACCTCCATGTCTCCTAGTTCTCCTCCCTACCACTGCCCAGGTATGGACAGTGTCAAGCATTCAGTGGAGCAGTCTTCTCTGGGCTGCCAGAGCATGTCAGAAAGGGAAGCAATAAGGCTAGAGGGAATACAGAAGGGAAAAGGGGACAAAAATGCATGGATAATGCATGTAGAGGTTATGACTCTGTCAATATGAGAAAAAAAAATCCAAAAGCAAAGCTACAAAGCAGGAGGTTAAAACCTGTGCAATGAAAATTTCTACCTAAAAAGCCAGTTTCACAGTGGACTTTCATAGGCTCAGGACAAGCTAACAAGCCAAAATCTAAGATCTTAAATCTTGGTTCATCATCCCACATAGTACATTAGCCTAGAGATACAGACAGTTCTTTAGTTGTGTCTTTAAATCCTTCTTGCTTATTGTTATAGCTAAACAAAAAAAGGGACTTGCTAACCAAACTTGAGGCATGAAGGTTCTTGTTCCTGAAGAGAAATGGGACAGAAACAAGTAGGGCACCTTAAGCAGCAGGACTTAGAAGGTGCACGACAGTATGCCTAAATTGTATTTCTCTGTAACTTCCATTTTCAATTAGAAAGACAAAGCTAATAGAATACTAGCAGATTGCATGGCTGAATGAATAAGTGTAGCAGAAACTCCTCCTGATGAGCTTCTTTTTACTTGCAAAAACCAAGCAAGGAGAAACATCAAACCTGAGCTGTTAATCTTATTTAACCAAGCACAATCTGAACTACACCACTCAGTGTATGACTATGTTGCCTGAACACCCATGATGTATGGGACCTGAACACCCCAAAACTACTGGATATTATCTCCTTATAGATGGAGCATTATCACATGGTCAAACATGAAATGCTATCATCCCAAACAAACTTGCCCAACACGAACAACAGACTCTTCAGTGCAACTGCACTTAAGTTCAGCATAAGCAACAATTTCATGCACAGAAGACCAAGGTTCAGAAATATGGCACAGCCATAATTGCTTTGAAGCAGTTTCTGAACCTCTGAAAGTCTTTGGAATGTTTTGTTTCTCTAAAGAATCCTTTTTTGAGTAGCTCTTGAAGATAGCTGATCTGCAACAGCATTCTGGGATATTGCAAAAGGGCAAACACATTTTTAGTTTCTACAACTAAAGTGAGAACATCGCAGTATGCCAGCAAAACAGCTCAAGCACTGTAAAGTCCTTGGAGCTCTTTACTAGCAGTTGGCTGCCTCCTTACCTCATGCCAAGTAAATCAAAGAATGACTTAACAAAGTCACCAAATTCTTATCAGCCAAGATTTTCTCCCAAACAAACACACTCTGACCTAAAAAAGGTCACAGGAATTACGGAAGCAAGTACCCATAGGCACTAATGAATCTTTTTCCTCCTTCAGCATGGCTAGTTAGTGTATATGTTGTATCAGATAATCTGCAATAAACTTCACCTCTAAGGGAAATTGATAAATAAGGAATACTAAACCCCTGTTCCAATACATGCCAGAAAGTTTTGGCTAAAAATCAAGAACTGATTGATTGAAAACTCTAAGGGCACATTCCAGTTCAGATACTGATATTAAAATAGGTGCAGCCAAAGTGCTAACATTCAAAAGGCTGAACATACTTCCTAAATTCACAACATGGTTCAATATTTCAAATAGCACCAGCCTTATGAAAGCAGAACAGAAATATTCCCAAACAAAAGAAAACAAACAAAACAAAGGAAAGCAATGAAGCAGGCATAGGAACCCTACACATTTATTTTTAATTAGGGCTCAGCACCCCAGTGATGACACATCAGAGATTCTGTGAGGTCCATCAAAATGCCTCTCCCACAGCTGGTTTGGAAACCTATATATAGCCTGGTAATATTTGAAACAAACTGACAAGATCTCCACAGATAAACCTGGTCTGAGGCAGTAAAACACCTTACTCTCCAAAAGTTCTCTGATGACAATAAACTACATCTAAAATAATAACAATTTATCCGAGAAGAAACTACAGTTGCATATCCATATCTTGAAGGTATCTTTGATGTTAACTATACGGTGAGTGCTACACAACATAGGAAACATAGCAGTGTCTGTCATTAAGGAGTGTACGATTATCTGCAGGTATTTTTCCAACATTTTGTTGGGCTTTAACAACTGCTGTTAATAAAACCTTGTCCTTGTATAGTT
Source organism: Donacobius atricapilla (assembly GCA_013397315.1). Taxonomy (NCBI): domain Eukaryota; kingdom Metazoa; phylum Chordata; class Aves; order Passeriformes; family Mimidae; genus Donacobius; species Donacobius atricapilla. Next base: position 78,816 of record WBMY01004999.1, on the reverse strand, counting down.
TGGCTTTCATTTCACTTGAGAAGCTTTTATAAACTTGTTTACATAATTCTCAAAGATGTAGATTTATAACTCAATGATTTTACAAGGTTAATGGCCTCTGTAATTAAAACAAATGAATGAGAAACTCAACTTCTTTAAATTTATGCGCTTCAGTCAACCAGAAAAACAGCAAACTCTGCAAAGAACATGGATGTACAAACCAAACTAAACTCACCTTTTGCTGACTGCTCCAAAGCAATGTACAGAAAAGAAGGTTCTTCTATTAATTATGCACTTAGACTGTGGAGTATTTTGAAACCTAAAATTCTAGGAACACAGATTAATGGAATTTCTAGTCTAGTTTCCAGATCTAGCTGCATCTGAGACATACTTTTATTTCAGAACTGTAATTTGAATTTAACAAACAACAAACACACACACACACCAGAATAAAACTTTGTACTGTATGATACTGAAGGCTCAAAAATACAGATTGGCTTTTCAGAAGCATATCTATTATTGAAGATAGTTTTAATTTACTTTAAAGCTCACTTTCTTTTAATTTTTATTTGGACCTCAAGCTTTTAATTAGTATATTTTAAAATAATTTAATCCATATCATGCCCCTCGAAGTTTTATATTGAATTAATTGATATACATTAGCAAGTAAATGGCTAGATCACACCATACTCTTTTTTAAGGTTAAATAATCTGAAGCTGTAATAATTATAACCAAATTTCTTTGTAGAACTAAAACTTCCACCATCTAAATTTCACTAAAGAACTTGATTCAACAGTAACAACACATCAGAAAGTCTAAAAAAAGTTAAAGGGATAAAATCTCCTGATATTTAAGGGGGTTTTTTAAAGTTCAAAGGTTTCCTATTGCCTCAGAGAGGTTAGAAGTTGCTTTGTGTTCTTGAACTGTGATCAGGAGTTATTCACATGTAATTGAATGTGACATTCTACCTTCTTGTCCACAACCATAAAAATGGATGAAAAACATGAATGCGTGGGCTGATGGCAAGATGGGACTATTATAATACAATTCACCAGCCTCTTGGACTGCTGGCAGAAATCTGACAGAAAGGTGGTAAAGTCTTGAACACACGACCCGTAGATACATACTTTTATAGGTTATTTAGTTTGACCTCCTTGGCACAAGAAGCCATTTCCAAGCTCGTAATTTTTTTCCTGAGCATATCTTTAGACAGAAATCCGTTGTCTTGCAACAACCCAGCAGCACAAGTGCCCCAAACTTCATCCACATTTGGAAGAGTAGGAAGTCCATCTAATCCTTACACTGATAACTTACACAAAGCCTGCTTAATCAGACTTCTAATGGAGACTATACATTGCTCCAAAACCTTTTCTTTGGTTTTTATATAGATTTGTACTAATTTGTGCAAGCAAGACTGAGACACAACAGCATTCGGACACACATCAATGCGATCACTTGAATTTTGTTTGTGAGCCACAGCTACAACCCTTAGCTGCTCCATTGGCATGCAAAATAAAGCATTTTTGATTATGCAAATAGTCCTCTGCTTTGTGAATAGGGCCTCAAGTGATTCAGATGCTAATTCTGTTAGAAACGTTGATACAAAGCCAGTTTTTCAACCATGTCAGCTTTATAACCAAGACTTTCTGAGAAACACGAAATTGAAAATTGAAAAATATCTTTTAGAACCAGAAATACATAGATATAAAGTAACCTGGAGAAGCGGGAAAGTTTTTACAGCTTTTTGTCAAGGGCCCTGCAACCTGCTGGGTTTTGCTTTGAGTTAGATGCCCCTTCGGGAACTGGCAGTTTCCTAGCAGAGGCAATGTAGGCACTGCTGCACTGAGAAAACCAGAAATGAAACAACACAAGCAGATTTTTATCTTGTCCAGAGAATAACGTGCTATATAGTAGGGGTTTACATCTTATTGTTTTCCTAATAAAATCTTCACATAATCCAGTGAATGCCTGCATGAAAATGTTCTTGCCATTATTAAACACATTTTTTGAGCCTGCACAGCACACAAAAGAGCAAGCATGCATCCTGGATTTCAGAGAAATAGGGGAAAGGGAAGTGAGTGAGAATGCGTACATGAAATGTGTAAAAAGTTTTTGTTTTCAGTTCGCAGGGAGTTTTGATTTACTTTTTTTTTCCCCCTGATTAGTTGCATTTAACCTACTACAGTACTTTTTCCTCTCAAGTTCTAGGAGATACGAGGGAAGCGAGAATGTTTTCGGATGGAAGCCAGTCACACTGGTACTGCCATCAGCCTGTGTGCAAAGCTGCCTTGATGGTACATTCCTACCACCCTCTTGACTTTCTTGATTGCTTCTGTTCAGGGAAAACCAGCTGATAAGTAAGGTTAAGTAAAATCTGTGGATCTAATTACCTGAGCTGTACAACTAAGACAGGCTTCAAAGAACTAACCTGCAGCTTGAGTTTCCTATAGACAAAAAAAAGGGTGTTAGGAAGCTTCCACATGATATCCAAGGAAAAAAGTTAAATAATATAAACTACCTGTCATTGATGGTGCCAGTTTTGAGCATCTCCTCAAGGCAGAATCCAGAAGACAGAATCCTTATTTGCATTAACCTCTTCTTAACCCCCCAAAGTAAAAGGCAAAGAAAACTGGTCTATACCACTTCTGCAGTGATTAAGGGAACTCTGAAACATGCACCACAAAATACACACAACAAACAAGCTATATCAGATCAGAACAGATACAAATCACTGGGTTTAGCACACCTAAAATACCCTTATTTACAAGGCTTCCTCCATTCATTTTGTTTTAAGTTCACTTTTCAATTGGCTCCTGCTAAATCTTCTGCCAGCTGAGAAGCTGTGGGAGTTTGTGGCAAGAGGCTCAGACCTCAAAAATTCAGGAATACAGTTCCAGATTCTACAGCTAAATATCCCATAGTGATGACTTTTAGAGTCCACTGTCATGACTTACATTTTAGTAAATGGGTCAGAGGTGGAAGGTCACATATCCTATTGCCAGTCTCTGAACCATCCAGTTCCCCTTCACCTCAGCAGAAAAATGTGACACACTATCAGCTTCTTTTTTAATATTGCTTACTTGGGGGGGACCATTCTGAAGTAAAATAATGTAGATATTCATTTTCATTACTTTGAAGAAGACAGTTAGGGTCAAGTTCTAATATTGAAATGCTACTCTCTTTATATTGATTATAAAGCCTGAAAGCAGTAACTCCACCCATGCTGGAAGAAGAGACCCCATTATGAAGCCTGTATTCCAGTTCTGTATAATTCTTGAAAGATAATCTCCCACCTCTCCCAAGAAAAACTGAAAAACTGAACTGAAATGTTTTCAACACAATCTTGAGGCTATGGAAAAATACAAAAGAGAAAAAAGAGCAGTGCTGTCGCCTGAAGGAATGGTCTCACCCAGACAACTGTGTCTACAGCATCTGACAGCAGGTAGACCAAAGTAAAAAAAGGAGCCTGTGAAGAAACAGAAAAAAATGAATATATTTTGTGTCACATATATAACTTTAAAATAAGATGTATTTGCTTTTTCACTCTTTTGATTATAAGTGACTTTCACTTTTTTTTTACAGTTTTGATTATAACTGACCTTTTCCTTCCTATGAGAAAGGTATTAGTGCTTCTTAATGACTACTGTGGTTGCTGCCATATTTCATGTCACAACAAAGATGCAGACTGCTGAAAAAATTTCACAGTTTAGAAACAATTCATGCTTAAAATTTTCAGCAAATTACTGTGAACTATACATGGCATTTTACCGTATTGGGATTTTTTACTTCCCTGTATACACAACATATCTAAGGAAGAATTGAATCATTACCACAAAAGGTGGGAATAAAAAGCATCAAAAAAAAAAATACTGCAGTAGTCTCATCTTCTCAGGCTGCCTATCTTCTGAACTAGCAAGTCTCTACGTATGCCATGGCCCCATCATTTGAAAATAAGTGTCATTTTCCCTTTGATATAGCAGAGATTTGTTAGATATTAAAACAGAATTGTGTCTTGTATCTGTAAAGATACTAAAGGTGCTTAATTTTATAAATAAGTTACAAATTTGAAATACCCTAGTGGATTTTTCTCAAAGGAAGAAAAAGTACTTATTGCACTGTGGACAAAAGCTTTGAGAAAAAGGCATTGTTGTGGATACAGCAGAAGAAACACATGCACATCTTCATTGTTACAATCGTGTCTGAAGAACCAAGACAATTTTTAAATTATTTATACACATCAGGAGACTTAGGATAATTCATTAATGAACTTTCTGTGTTAGAAATACACAAAGCTCTGATGATGTTTGTGAATGATGACTGAATTCTGTAGCAAGAAGACGGTGACGTCTCAGATATGAGATGAAGATGGACAACTTTCACAGTAAGCATTTTTACTTTATCTAGAGCTGGATACATGTCCAACTCACATTAGACATTCTCTGGGTTGATCAAAGACAGTATGTGACCCTTCACAAAGGATTTTGTTCTTTAGGGCACAGGGTTAATAGTTTTTCTAAGTCTTAAAAACATACAGGAGACACATGAACACACAATACACATATGCACCATACACTTCTTTCCATATATGTAGTGGAGTATCTCCTTAAAGGGGGAGAGCTGTAACCCAAGGAAACCAGACAACCTTCTAAAGTCCTTACTTTGTACTTTACTCAAAATTGAAATCAATTCTGTTGAGATACAACAGTCATCTACTAGTTTAACATGTTAAAAAGACCATGGATAAAACTGAAGCTGACTGAAATGGTTCAAACACTGAGTTGCCACCTTGCTGTGGTATTATTGAAATTCAGGACACAGCAGTAGAAAAACACACGCACAGATCTTGAAAAATACAAATGTCTTTGTGCAGATTTGAAGTTACCACTTTCATCATAAGGTTGAATGATCTAGATTATCCTTTTTGCAAAAGGGAGACATAACAAATAAAAAACAAGTAGAAGAACTAGCTAGGTTCAGGAGACATTTCTTTGCCTCAGTATCAGAGATATCAAATTTTTATTTCACCAGGTGGCCATGGAAGATACTGGCACTTGGATGGGTGCCTGAAGGTCTCCAGCCAGTTCCAGCTGAGATATGCCATCACTTTCTAGTATCTCAAATATTAAATAGCTGGTTTCTGTCCTACCAGTTCAATCTGCTCCAATTGGGATATGGTCACAAGGTAAAAACTAATGCTACTTGGAGAAAGATTAATTTAGCACTACTTTTTATGGTGGCAGAATGTGCTCTAAGAGGACATTAAATGTCATGTGTTTTCTACCCTTCTTGTCATACTATCAGGGACAACAAGATTAACAGACCAGAATCTATAAGGCAACCGTTCAGTCCTGCGTTAAACAGGGAAGAGAAGAAACAGTTTTTGAGCAGAAATCCGCTCTATGCAGAAAGCCCCAGGGGCAAAAAGCCAAGTCAGAGAGCCCTGAAACTCAAGTCAGAGGAAACTGTAAGCAAAAGCCATACTGAGAAGAGTTCAACAGCACTTGCAAACTAATGGATTTGCAACCTTCCAGTGCTGGAACCAGCACAATATCCCTTATCGAACACTTTCCATGTGAGCAATGAGGATGCATGGACAACTTCTTCAGAGGAAGTAGGGCAGAGCCTGAAAGGTCTGCCATGAAGCTAACATAACAAGCATGAGGAAAGAATTCTTGATGGCAAAGTGATAATATTAAAAAAAAAATCTTTCAAGTGTCACCCCATTCTTTTCTTGCTTGAACTGTGCTCAAGAACAAAAGCCACAAGGTCACAGCCTGAACATCAAAAGTACTGAATAAAGATTCAATTGATACACTCGTATTCCATCTCAGCAGGCCACAGATAAAATGTTGGAGGGGGAATGGGAGGAGGTCAGAGGAGATGGAATATTCTGTGGAACAAATCTAGTTCTATGAAACTGGATAATTTGGAATTTGCATTTGTACTTCTCAGAAAAGCGCGCCACTTTTCCTAGATGATGGAAGCTCATTATAGATTTTAAAATTTATAACATGATTCTCAAAGGGAAACACCATAATTTATGCCATATTTATGTAATCCCAGCTCTCCTGAAGGTTTTCTAATTGAGAAAACTGCTTATTTGTTAGATGGGAAAAAAAAAAAAGAAACAGAAGGGGGAAAAAAGGAAAGACTATGTTCAGTCTGTGAATAGCCAAGTACAAAGAAACAAACAGGACAGACTTTAAATCTCTACCATTTCTGACCACCCTGTGTGGACAGAAGCTTTCATTTGGTCCACCAAAAAGAAGTAAGTAGCACAGTGAAATTTGGACGCACTAAAAAGCAGGATAAAATAACATCATATCTTGCACTGTATATGAGATTAGAAAACAATCAGCTCTCCCCTGTTCATCTCAGAAGACAAGGAATTTGGTTCACCTGCTTCCTCCAGCCAGTCCAACTGCTTTCAGGGGAAAGCAAATGAGTACTGTCTGTAAAAAAAATTAGCAGTCAGTCAGGGCTGGAGAGAACAGCAGCAGGGAAAGCAGAGTAAAGATGAAAGCTCCTGCTGCTTCCAAGCTCCATATCACATTGCCAAAGATCTAACACACTTCTCTTAGACATACACAACTACACATGCAGGAGGAAGCACAAATGAAACATAGCTGGAAATCTGAGCTATTAAAAAAAAAAAATCAGAAAAAACCTCCAGAAATTAAAAGCAATTTTTCTATTATTAATGTTCAAGAAGAAATAGTATACACTTCTCTGCAACATGAAAGGGTATTTAGTAAGTAATTTCCAAAAGTCTTTGAAATTTTAGAAGTTGACTTCATTTTATAAAAGGTCCCAGGAACATCCTTTTCCAAATGTACTGTAGTTTTTGAAGCTCAGCCTGTCTTAATTTAGGAGCTCTTTTAACTAAAGGAAACCTATGGGATGTCCAAAAGAGAAAGAGACCAGACAGAGAAATAAAAATTGTTCTAGTTTCTTTATTTTTGAATATTCTTGACCTTAAATATCTGACGACACAACGTCCCAGAGGTTCTTGGCTTGCATGCTTTATTTTTAACAACACTGAAAAACAAAGCTGTTATGACTCCAAGCTCAACTGGTTTTGCAGAGACTTTGCAGTTAATTGAGCCCTTGCTATTTAGCCTGCAGTAGGCACCAGCTCTGCCAACTCTGTAGGCAACGAAAAGGTTCCCCAAGCTACTTCCCCTTTCTTTTTTCACTAAGTGCTCCAAAGCAATGTGGCTTTTTGAGGAGAGTGAGCTTAGCCCCTAAAACATTGACACAAACCCCCTATGGTAACTCTTGTGACATGCACACTCAGAATGGCTACATCTCCAAAATCTTAAACATAATCTCTTGAAGTTACCTGAGGCTTGCTGAGATAAATGTGAAGCTTTTAGGCATTTCAGTGATGGAAATTTAAATTTCTTGACTGGACTTTGTGAAGGAAATCTGAAAGTCCTCCAAATGCCTATCACTAAAAAGAAAGCAGTTGCTAAGCTTCCTTAAAAAACAAAAACCACCCGAACCAACACTAAATAAAATGAATAGGTTTGCTTTATGTAAGTGGATAATTTACCTCCCAGTTAAAAAAAAAAAAAAATATTCTTTGCTGGAAGACAATGACAGGATTTTCATTCCAATTTTTATGTTTACCTTCTACCAGTAGATCAACCAATGACTTAAAAAAATATAGGCAGATATTGTTTCACTGTGCCCTTGACCTACAGCATACAACCTTCCAGACCTACTCTAATAGAGTGAATAAGAGGCTTCTCACCATGAGCCATCTAACCAGTGCCATGAGGTCATTTGTTGACTCCAGTGTTGTAAATACCATTAGGCTACATATCACCGAGCTGGGAAGTGCCTGTAATAACTCAGGTCATAATTCAGGATGAGGTCACAAGAATTATACCTACTGAGCCAAAACATAATTTTCTGAAGCTCTTCCTTAGATGGTACAGGTACAGAATCCGCTATTTCTCCAGGATAATACGAAAGCTCAGCTGCTTTACATCATTTGCAGCATTGTTAACACAAATCAGTGTATTCCACTGTGTACCAATTAGAAACATCAGGCAATAAATTACACATTCACTAAGGTATGAGCTTTCTCTTGGCAAACTCCTGATCTTCCCTGTTCTCTTTTCTTAGCAGTTATTACACTTCGATTTTCCACAGATAAAAGTTTTGTGATGATGTATCCCCTCCAGCCTGACAATTTCAGAAAGGTAGGTCTCAGAAAACCTTCCAGACTCAAAGAGGCTGTCTGGTATAATTATATGTACTGGAGAATAATATGTTATATATTATAATATACAAAATATTCAACCTGTATTATATGTATAATATAAATCCTGGGGAATAAATGTGAACTCTCATTTCTTTCTTTGAGACTGTTTCAGGTTTTCAGTTTTTGTTTCTATTATAATCATAGAATGGCCTGGGTTGGAAAAGACTTTAAAGATCACCAAGTTCCAACCCCTCACCATAGTCAGGGACACCTTTCACTAGACCAGGTTGCTCAGAGCCTCATTCAATCTGGCCTTGAACATTCCAAGGGATGGGACAGCCACAATTTCTCTGGGTAACCTGTTCCATGGCCTCACAACCCTCATATAAAAGAAATTCTTTTTAATATCTGCTCCCTGTGAGGTTAAAGCCATTTCCTTGTGTCCTATCACTACATCGTCTTGCTGGAAGTCTCCCTCTGTCTTTCTTGTAGGCTCCTTCAGGTACTGGAAGGATGCAATCAGGTAACTCTGAAGCCTTCTCTTTTCCAGACCAAATAAACCAAATTCCTTCAGCCCTTCCTCATAGGGAAGGTGCTCTATCCCTCTGATCATCTTGGTGGCCTCCTCCTGACTCACTCCTGCCACACAGTGAGATAAGGATGGAAGAGGCCTGAAACTTCAAAAATTTCTGAAGATGTTCCATGGCCAAGAGTTAAGCATCTCTCTTCCATTCTTTATACCGGCATTCAGATGCACAAAGTTTTCTCCCCCAGCTCACAAAATAAACTTATTCAGTATGTGTGATAAACTGCTCTTTAAAAATTAAAAAAAAAAAAAGTTATTAAGCAATTCCTGTATTCTTTGTAATTTTATAATGCAAGGCAGCAGATGCATCCAAAGCACTTACATTATATTTCTGCATGCCGCTATCTGTATGCGGCATAAAGTCTACAGCCTTTGACAGTGAAGTAGATGGAAAAGTATTATCTGAGAAACTGCCAAATCAAAGATGAAGAAACTGTCACCTGAGCACTTTTAAATGTGACACACAAATTGGTACAAATACATATAAATTACAACATGCAAATACAGTAATTAATAAAAAGAAAAACTGAAAGTTACCCAATCATAGCACCTAAATGACAAAGTAGAAAAATAGCTACAAAACTGGATGATGCTTTGAAACATCATCTAGACCTATGGGAAATGAAACATTACAATATATCAAAACACTGGAATAGAGTTTTATCGCTATAGTAAATAGCAATATTTCCAAGGTTGGAATATGAAAAACAAATGCAAAAAAGTTTTCACAAGAAGAAAGAATTTTGTTACCCAAGAAAAGAACACAGTAAGCAAGATAACCTCAGAAGCAAGGTTCTGATAAAGCCTAGGGATGTTTGTCTATATATGTATCCAAAATGCAAAATCTTTGTCACATTGGATATAAGCAATATTATTACCCAGAATGAAAAAAAAAATAACTGCAGAGCTGTAAATCAAGCTGTTCCCAGAATTAGAATCTACCACACAGTTCAGTATTTAGCCTAGATGAACATATGATATTGCAGGAAATTAAGGGAATGAAATATCTGAGATAAAAGTTAGGGTCAATGAACTTTTCTCCTGGCTGCCATGGGTTTTATAATACTTCAAGTCTGATGCTGAGCCGTCTCTGAACAGTTGATAATGAACATTACAGTAAAAGAATAAACCACAACTGCACCAACACAGAAAACAAGTAATTTGCTAATCTGTATACTACTGAATTTATTTTAGATGAGCAAATAGGATGTAAATGACATTCAGACTTCACAGTGTCTCAGATATCACTGTTGCAGGCACATTTAGCCCACAACAGTTATACGGTGGCCTGAATCACTCACATATATGTTATCAGAAAATCTCATAGATTTAACACACTCAGGTATATATACCAAATCAGTTGTGTTTTTTTCACCTTTTTACCTTCTGTTTTTTTTTTTTTCTTGGGCTCCTCAAAAGTAAATTAGATTCTCTCAGACTATGTGAATTAAATTCAGAGGGAAACATCCTATAAACTGAATACAACAAGCTGACTCAGGCAAAGTTGAAAGAACATTTAGCACAGTACTTCTAAATTTTGTTCTAGAAACTCAATAGAGAGCTGAACAGCACCAATAACTATGCTACATTCACCTATTTTCATTTAAACCTATGTAACTTAGATGGTAGAAGACAAACCCATATCTGCTGTAAAAGCAAACTTTTTTTATAAGCTTTAATTGAACCTTCAGCTAAACCTCCCCCAGGCCTTAAAATTAACTATGATTTTCCTTATGCAGCCTTACTGGGGTTTTTGTTTGGTTGGAGTTATTTTTCACTTTTCCTTCCACTTTTTGTTTCAACCAATTTAGTGCTCGTCTCTACAGTCACAGAGTCCATATTTATCTCCTCCATTTTCCCACTTCTCTTAATGTTTTTCCTTTGTAGCTTTGTTTTACTTTGAGCTTCATTCTGCTGCTGTCACAACAGTAACAATATGTTTCCCTGTACACAGACAGCTACAACATTCCCTCAGCATGACCACTGCTTGGGATTTCAGCCTGTAACTTCCCCCTAATTAACATCACACAGCATCCCCCTCATTTCTCATGGCTTTACTCAAGGAGCCATGAGAAATGTTAAACAATTTTCTAATAGTAGTTTTAATTTACAACTAACTAGACTTCCACCTGAATTTGCCTCGCATTGGTGGAATATTAGAAAATAAGGAACAAGGCAAGATGAAACCTGCCTGGTTTCTCCATTATGAAAGAGTTTGGAAAGAAATGCCCTCCATATATGCATTTTTCCATTAGATGAACACTGTTCCTCAGATAACTGATATTAGGACTTGATCTCATCTTCAGTGGTATTTATCCTTGTTCTAACTGTCCCAGCCTAAATTATAGCACTGGAGGCCTTAGTTAGTCATCAAAGATCCAGAGAAAACTGCTTAACACAGTGTCCCATTCTTCCTGTTTTTCCATATCAAACTTACCAGATAATTTCCAGAGCTCATAGAAGCATTTCTTTTTTTCCCATTTTTTCCCCACCCTTGTAGCTGACAGCAGCCATGGATGCCTTACAGAACACAGCATGTCCAAGATGGATTAGATGCTGCCAAGAGGAAAGGAACAGCTTCCTAAGGTCCTGCTAGTGAAGCCCACAGCTGTAGTGGCCATAGCGTTGTCAAATACCACAGGCCTGGCACAACATCAATGAGGTCACCTTCTGAAAATTGCATTCGTACTACAGCTTTCCTTACTTTTCTGGTCCTAATATTTGTTTCCGACAAAATCAAAACCAACAACAGAAAAGTCAAAGTCTAAATAAATATAGATTTATCCCCTTCCCATCTTACATATCAGGTATATGTGACTTCTACATGACATAAAACAGACAACATTGTACTTATATTGATAGCTCCTGAATGAAATTTCACTATCAAGGAGACGAGATTTAATTTACCAAAAAAACCCCTTCATGAACAACCTATAACCCAAGTTTGACCCCCACCTGACCAAGAGAATCTACAAGAGTTGAGAAAAAAACTTTTTTATTATCCTAATACTCTTTGGATCTAGTCTCATCTTAGATGAAGACTTAAAAATAGAATGGATGCATACAGTCCTATCATAATCACTGAGACACCACACAGTTAAATTGGTATTTATTATTAACTTCAAGACCTTTTCTAGACAAGACCTTTGTTCTACTAGTATCAAAGCACCAGGATTTTAATTGGCTTCAACCACAGTATTGGGTCACAGCTAAAAAGAAAACTTTCCAATGACAGTGTGAGAAATATTTTCATGCAAGTGTGCCTTTACAATTTTTTTAATGTATCAAGTGGGAAAAATCTCTGTTCATGTTCCTAACGCATACTTCCGTATACTGAGCTCACACAAGACACTATGAAAGAAAAGGGATTATACTGCATTTGACAGTTATAGTGCTATAAACTTTCACCTAGACCAAGCTCACATTCAAAAATCTTTTAGGTGTCACTAAAAAAGCACAAGAAAGCCGTATTTACTATTCTCTCATTAAGTCAGTACCATATCAACTATAAACATGAAGAACAACAAACATATTTGAAACACAGACTTGAGTTATAACTTGAACTCAGCATTACAGATATTGAAAGCTGCACCCATAACCCTCTGCACACCTCGTTATCACAGCACAGCTGCAGGGACAGACAGCTCACAGATAAAATAGATATTGTTATGAATAAATGTTTCACATCATTCAATAATTGTTACTCAGATGAAGCAGTAGAGAAGAACTGCGGAAATTCCTTCATAAATTGGCCACCCACGGTTTTCCCTCCTTTGTGGAAGTGCCATTTTTTAAATGCACAATCTTGGGATGGAAATCCACAGTAGTTTAGAGACTTCTAACTTCAGGGTGTCGGTCACATGAAACATGGGGTTTTTCAGCCCAGCCCACTCCAGAATGTGCCTGTTTAACGGACAGACATACAGCAGACAGATGGCTGCAGGAGCAAGGCACAAGGGAGCTACAGCTGCTGTGTCTGGGGCTGTCATGATCATGAAGCCACACATCTCATGTGGAAGGCCAACTGTGGACCCTATGCGGGCTGATGTTCTAGTACTCCCTGGCTCATCTCACCCTGGGAATTATGCTGATAGTGCAATTTTAAAAGGGCCCCCAAAGTCTCAAGAGTTTCATCTCTTTAGTTCATTACCAATTTCAGCTGAATCTGAATCAGTGGTATGATGGTAAATTGTTTATTATTTCTCTACCAAGGCTCATTTTTAGAACCTTCTAAGAGAGAGGGACCACACAAAGAAGGCATATCCAGCAATTTCTGCAAAGGAGCTCAACACAGACAGACTCAGATAAAGCAGCCATCACTAGGGACCAGGAGAGGCTGACAAGGAAGGGTAACAGACTGGAGCAGAAAGCTTAACAGGCATCTCCAGGCACGCTAGATAAGAATAATTCCCAAGCCACACAAAGAGTCCATGGGGAAGGAAAAAACAAACAAAATCTAGTTGCAAACTACACACAGCTTCAAAAGCGCCTGCAGTTTTGCTCCCTGATCTTTTAATTGCCTTTATCAAGAAATGCTTGTCATTGCTTCATGCTGCATATATGTGAAAAATCACATCTACCTTCATCCTAGGTGCTGCCTGCGGGCAAGAAACATGTCTTACACAGTTCCCTCATCTCTGAGAGTGACCCCACCTTAAACATGTTCTTAAAGTACTTGTACAGATTTACTTGTATAGTAAATCTAACAGAGCCAACGCACAGGCAGAGCTGCATTCTTTAACAAGAACTCCCACACCAGAAGCTTTGTTTTTGAAGCACCAAAGTTTCTTCCTACTGAGTACGTAATCATGTAATCTGAATTCTCAAGCTATTCACTATAGCATGGCACAGAAATAAGACGCATAATGTAATTACAAAAAAAACCCCACATAAATAATCACAAAATGTGAGTGCATACCTTCCCTGATAGCAGTAAATGGGGTTCCTTCCTCTTCTTGTAATCTAATCACCTTCAATGCCACCAGCTTTCCATTTACCCTGAAGGGGAAAGAGGGGAGGGGAAGGAGAAATTTAGAAAAACCAAAATTATAGCAGAAACAGTATTTCTCATAATATAACTTGTTTCCTATCATGTACTTATTCAATTTCTTCCTGTCAATGCCAGTGATTCATTTATAGCACTATAAGAAGCACTTCATAGCTTCCATAATGTCAACTTTATATTTTCACACTCAGATGCTATCCAAGAAATGATCTCAGTTTCTGTGAGTCAGTCTGTTTCCTTTCTACCACAGCTTTGTTACTGAAGCTTTGTTAACAAGTAACACATTTTAAAATTTCATTATAAAATATCTGTTCATTATTTGATCAAACTGTTCAAAGAAAAAAACATATGATTTTCATAAATCACTTCATTTGCAGTATATCGAGATTTGCACTGATTACCTCCTTCCCACTGCACAATATACATTATTAGAGCCTTCAAAAACCTACAAAGTTTGCATAATGAAATCATTTTTAGGTCATTCTGGCCATTTCCCATTAGGGCAGGATTGTTCCTGAGGTATATTCTTGACTACATAGCCCAGGCTACTTTTAGATTATAATAACTCTCATTTGTAAGTTTAAAAATATTTTGTGCTCCAAGAGACAAAAGTTCTTAACAGGTAATTTTAGTGTAAATCTATTCTGCTTGTTTAACTTTTAGCATTCAAAATTTCACCACACATGAATGACATTCCAGGCCGTGCAAAAAAACCCAGTTGGTTCAGTTTATCCAAATAAAATTCCACAAAAACGGAATGAAGCTGACATTCGTAATCCTCTTCAAGAACAATCTCATATCATGAAACTTTAACAGACTCCCCATGTATGACAAGCAATAGCGAGCATAAACTACCAAAAAGGCATAATACAGTTTTAAAGAATTACTGTTGTTATTATGATGATGATGAATTATTTCTGTAAAAACAAAATTAGCCTTTATAGCCACAAAGCTCAAGGACGTATTGGAGCCTTTACACTCCTGTAGTCATGGAGGCAATTCTCTACTGTACTACAAGATGTATTACTTTTCAAAGCAAGATGATATAGACAACCACCAACACTGAATTCATCTTCTCCCTCAGGCTTTTAATTTTTGCAGTTATATGAGTTCAGTGACGGATGGCTACTGTCTTGTTTCTTCTGATTATTCTTCTTTTATAATTAAAACCTCATTAGCCCTATACAGAACATTGCACAATGACTCTGAGCAAGTTAGGAAACCCTGGTTATCCAAAGATGGTTTACTCATCACCTTCCAATTACTCATAATATTCAGGCTGGCACCAGTTCAAGTCTCAGGCCACTAGTCACTGTTGAAAGGAAATTATCATCTTAATTCTCCTGGATTTCTCCTTGTAATTACCTTACATATTTTTTTTCATTTGGATTTGAACAGGAGTTATGGCATCAGACAAAGATAAGTTACTTGCCTTAAGTAACTTCATGTGTCATGCTCAGACAGGAGAATGAAACATATTAAAAGCAGAAGGATTGATGACAGACATGCAGTTCATAAATGTGTAGTTTCCAATTCTGTCAATCCACCACCCTACCTATCATATACGTATGACTTAGATATCTGGAGAACTTTAATATTTTGCAACAGATTAAATAACTGCAGGAGGAATTTAAGTAAGAAAAGCAAGATCATTTTGCAGATAAAGAACAGAACAGATGTTGTGTTCAGAGAAGGCAATGCAAAATGCAATAAAAAACACATCAAAGAGGTATTAAGGAAACAGGGATATGGAGTCTCTTGATGAAAAAGGACAAAAACCATGTAGATTGTGTAGTTTATGTTCCTTTTAATCTGAAGTTCTACATTCCATTGGTTCACGAAGAGCAATACATAACACAAATAGCAATAGTATGGAATCAATTTCAAAGAATTCACAATTAAACACAGTAGGTGAGCTGTGCTTTTTAGTTATCATTGCCCCGTTGTCATTGGTACCTGTCATCATCTTGAAATTCATCATGGCAACTCTTAGTACTATCAAAATAATCAAACTAATCTGAAGTAGTGTTCCTCTGGGATTTCATTCCTCTCTTTAATATAATTTATCTCCAAAATATCAATCTATAATTTCCATAATACAACAGCCTCCTTATTCTCATTTACTACCCATTAGTAGTGACCCACAAGTCATTTAAATCTTTTTTTTTCCTATTTATTTCCTATAAACAGGAGCATATAAAACTGGAGATGTGAGAAATTACGAAATATCAATTAAAGAGATAGGGTGTGTATTCACATCCTTTAATTATCCTCCCACTGATGCAATCTCAGGATGCAGTTAGATGATGCTGAAGAGATGAGCTAAGGGCTGTCTCACAGTATAGGTTTCTCCTGCTTAATGCTTGCCACACACTCCTGACACTGCCTTGTACTTGCCTTCATTTCTCCTGGACTGTACAGTGAGACTGCTTAGAGAGCTTAAATAAGAGAAGACTGGCCCTTCCAAGAACGGAAGTTAAGCTAAATCATATTTTTAAAAAATTATAAAGGCATGAAAAAAGGAAAAAAAACACTAGAAAATACATAAGAACTGGGTCCACCTTTTGAGAAGCAATGTGTCATGGGATCAAGCCAGCTATGTCATGAAATTACACCCTGAAACTTGTGATGCCATGTCAAAATAATATGGCAATTTCCTTAGAAACAACACTGAAAAAAGGAAACTTGGGTAAAATTACCTCTGCAACCTATCAATACCTGTCTTTGCAGACTTCAGAAGTGATCAAATAAGGTTAGCAGAACTCCTTCCAGATATTACTTCACATTTGTCTTCCACAACTTTCAAAGTATGCTCAGTATTTTCATTATTTTCAAATACAAGTAAAAAAAATGACAAGCAGACTACCATTTAGACAGTGAAAAGGCTACACTGCTGACTCTTTTAACATCTAGGAGTCATTAAACCACCTCCATTATTCACTGTCCAAAGCAAACAATTTCACACCTTCTCAGAACAATACACTTCACTGTATCAAAGATTACACTTATCATCTTATGCCCATCCTGTCAACTGCCTCATTAGTTTCTATTAAGGACAATATTGACTAAAGAATTCCTATTTTCTAAGCCATCCTCCCTTCTAACTAACTCACTTTCTCATTGAAAAACCTTCAGATAAAGTACTAAAGTCCTAAAGCATCTCTAATTATCACAAGGAACTACTTTACTCTAGGGAAAACACCTGCACCTGATGGACAGTTTTCCAATTTACGGAAATTCAGCCCTTTAACATTATATAATCACTTCTAATAAATGTCTGATTATATATGCAACATAGGCAAAAGAAAAATTAGTCCAAATTGCTTTATGCAGCATAAAGTAATAGTCTGCATATAAAAATACAAATGAGCCAGATATTACAAAAAAAATGCTAATATAATGTGTCATTCTGCATTTTCTAAACCAGCATATATCAGCACTACCAAAATAAATACATTTATAAAAATGACCATTTATGAGAAAGTAGAGGAGACTGGAATTTATTTAATGCTTTAATGCATCATTAAGAACATGTAATACTGATGAATGTAAAGTAACTGATGGCTTAATTGGCTTCACTGGGGATAATGCTGATGATGCCACATAGAGAACAAAGGAGTACAATAACACTATTTTCCCAAGTTCTTCAGATATATTTAGATGAAATTAATGTTCTAAATATACACATTTAAAAGAATCAATTAACATAAAAACTGCCAATTCTGATTTCAAGCTGTTTATTTAATACTGAATTTTACCACTGGCTGGAGTTGAGGTTGAGCTCATAATTTGAACAAGTGCTCAGCTTGGGAACACTTCTGTAAAGAAAAGTCAGTAGACGGTATTGGGATGATGCTCTAATTTGTGATACAAATTTCAAGAAACTAATTCTTATGAAGAAAAGTAACTTCCAATTGTTAAATATTCATTTACAGGAAAATCTCAGTTTGATGATCAAACCCTGAGACTATCTAATTAGATCTACTCTGTGGTGATATTAATGTCATAAACAGACACCTAAAACTCCAAACAGACCATGGGGGCCTAATGAAACCAGAAATTTCCTTTGAAGAAACCTGACAGAGGCACATTCACTGTAGGTTTAGTCACCTCTGATTATTCTACCATCGAATAACTAATTCCACATTGAGGGAAATGCTTCTTTTAATCATTAACATAAAAGACAGTTCAGTGTAAACATGGTCTATATTATATTTTTCTTATTAAAAAGGACTTATGTTTCTAGTTTACAAAAGCCACTCCCAGTCCTGCTAAAGCCCAATCATGTAAATTCTCAAGGGGCTAACACAGGCCCTGAATTTCTCTTTTTGAATCCCACTATCTTTTAACCTCATCCTAAACAAAAGTTACCTTGTCTAAGTAAAAGTCAGTGCAATGCTGACATTTATTAGGGCTGAAAAAACAGAAGATCAAAGAGTTTCATGAGAGATGAAGGATTTAAATTATTAATTAGTGCTGTCACTGGAACTCAGGAGTCAAGGCAGTCTCGTACAAACAGTATGGCAGCCCTCACTTGAACAGGAGCAGGTAAGAGTTTACCTCCAGGTCCCTCATCCCTACCCCCCCGCTCACATCAGTTCAAACCACTCAGCAGTTCATCTAAGCACAGGGGTTGTACTGCACCTATGCCTGCTGGAAGGATTCACCTGGGAAGGGCAGCAGGGAAGGCAAAGCTGAGCACCATCCTCCTCCACACACCTCACATCTCCCCACACCCCACTGATGCTCGTACAAAGAGAAGTTGAAGACAAACATAGAGCTATGCCTTATAAATAAGGTGCCCTCTTACAACTGTGCACACTAATAGCCACAGGGGATCTTCTGAGAGATGCCACTGATCAGCTAACTGAAAACGTTTTGGTGCACAACGGCAGCTGACAAATTACTTCAGTATTCTCCCAACCATTCCAATCATGCATCTGTGGCCAATGAGGTACTATCCAGTAACTCTACCACATGCATATAATATAACTATATTCTACCCAAGTTTTTCTACAAAGTTTTGTAGGGCCTGGGTAAATAATTTAATAGACTTACTTTCTTCAGTTTTGTCCCCTGCTATGCGAGATAGTAATACTAAGTCACCTCCTTAAACTGCTTTGCAGGTTGAAGCACAGCACATATAGTGTGCTGTTCTTTCTATATATTCAACTATGGAGAAAAATTCTCCTAATCTTTCTTTTAAATGCTGAGAAATTCACTCACTAAGTGTTCAGTATAGACAATGATTCATCTTTGAGTTAGAATCCTAGTAACTTATTTTAGTACTTACTCTACTATAATAATTTTTTCCACCATTTGGCATTTTAGTTGCACATCTAGCTGCCATTAGTTTTCTATCTAATTCAACTTTAAGCAATTATTTTTATTAAAGATTTACAATGCTAGAGGTTTTTTTAAGACATTAATGTACACATTTTATAACCCCATGTCATAACTTGCCTACAAAAATCAATTAAGGAAATAAATTAAAAAATGAGGGGGGGGAAAGAAAGCAAGCCTAGTTGGTAGCCATGAAGTGCCTTTTTGTAACCCATGAATATGTATTCTTTTTCCAGCTATCTGTTCTCCTCAGATGAAAAGAGGACTTCATTTGTAGAACACTAATTTCACACAATTTTCAAGAAGTAAAGGTTAAGAAATTTTAGGTCATAAGGGCAACATGAATCGGAGTAATTTTGAAATATCAGTCTAAATAAATTGGCCATAATATGAAGAAAAACTTTCCTGTGAACTGGACTGTTGCTCACTCCAGGGAGCCTGTGAACACAACACCTCACATGGGCACAGAGTAGAGCTTGAGGAATGACTAAAAAATGGCAGCTTGACTATTGCAAGCTTCAGGCACTTGCAACAGATTGAACACAAAAAACAATCAAAGAGTCAAAGAGATTTCATGACAAGTAAAAGAAATTCTGCAACTTCAAAAACAAAAGTCAGAACAGCAATTAGTCCTATCAGCCATCCTCAGTGAAGGTTTCAGCATCATAAATATAAAAATCAAAATACACACACAATCCTTTTCCTTGTGGGCAGTCATCCACACACATATTCATGAAATATTATGGTCAACTATATTCATAACACACACTGCCATACATCATGCCAATAACAGAGGTAGTTCCCCCTGATTATTCAAAGATTCCCTGCTGCCTCAAGAATAACACAGCATGATAACAACGCCAATACAGAGCATGATGCCTTCTTGAGCACGATTTCTCTCCACCTTGCACCACGAACTCCCTATTGATTTTTAAGGTGAATAGTAAAAGGTACTGCCTTTGATGGAGATAAATGTCAAATTCATGGCCTCCCTGAAAAAATACATTTTATCTTTGGATACAAGTTGGAGTTACCTTGAAAACAAAAAATTCAGATTTTGAACTGAAATGGGAGAGGCGCCTGGATGGAAGGACTGCCCTATATCTGCAGCCTTTGAGCTCTTGTTGACAGCACCAGCTTCTGCTGGGCTCTGCTTTGTGCTCTGCTCCATGCCCTACTGATTTCTCATATTAATAGTTAAAAAGGATAGAGATCAGAATTCAGTAGAAAAAGTGTTTTATTTAGAGTAAGTTGAAATTATGTAATTTTGTGATAGGGGTAATAGGCAAAATGTCTTGATGGAGCTGTTACAAATTCTACACGTTTTTGCAATACTATGAGTACATGCAATTCAGTGAAGGTGCCCAAAAAGGTAAAGGTACAGTAAAAAATCACATGGACATTCAAGCAGATCAAGATCACAGTGGAGATACCACTGGCATGCCTCTCAAAACACAGACACGTGCTGTGCAAACAGCAGTCACAGATCACATCACTTTGACTGAGGGAATCTTTCTTAATTCTTTGCCTTGAAGGGCAACCGAACACAGTGGGAGCGGATGGAAAGCACGCCAACACATAAAAATTGCCAAAAGCACAGGTTTTTATCTTAAGTGCAATATGCAGAGCTCACACTGGGGGAACACAAGGCCTCCATGCTGCTTTGCAAGGGGCTCTGGTTGGCAGCAGCTCCCTTGTGCTGTCACCAGCTTCATCTCCAGACTCACAACTCACATCAACATTTATGTGCCACAGATCAAGCCAGATGTCACTGCTGTATGTTCAGGTAAATTTATAATCAAGCTCAAGAGGGAAGAAGGTCAATGGCAGCAGGAAGACACAGACAGGCTGCACTTCCTCAGCTTAACCATAGTGAAATGATACAGGAATTCAAAGCCCACTGATTGCTTTGCACCTACTGCATGGCAAACATCCAAGGTGTTAATCAAATAGAGAATCAATGGAACTTGCATCATTTTTTACAGTGTTATCAGTAAATTACTCACCCCATTTTTTTTTCTAAATTTTACATTAAAATAAATCCCTTCAAAGTCATCTGAATTTTATACAGTAAGCAGCCTCTTGTTATTTTATACAAATAAGTAAAATATGAGAATCTAGCCTGAATGAAAGTAGAAAATGAACATGCCAAGATGAGTTTCATTACACACGTCTGATGGGCAACACATGAAATCAAATAGATTTACCTATTGATGCAACCGTCAGCCAGAAAAAAATGACTGCTTGGCTGTTTCTCTTATAAACAAAAAAGCCCAGCCTAAGAGAATACTGCTTCACTTTCCTCAATAACACAGTCCTCTTCACTCTGCTGCTTCTTCACCCCAGGGATCCATTTTTATCTGACTACAGAAAGAGAAATCAATCATCCAGTAAAAGGAATTAGCCCATTCATTTCACTTTCCTGGAATACAAGCAGAGATGCCCCAAAAGATAGAAAAGCAATGAGTTTTATAGGAAGACAAGGGCTTGGTACCATTTATCCTGATCCAAGATGCAAAAAGCCGGGATTGTTCTGAAAGCAAGTTACTGCACATATTACTTTAAATTTTTGGAAGGGAATGGCTGATTTAGTACCTTTTCAGGCAGGTATGCATCTTTTAGACTCTCCAAATAGTATGCTAAGATTAAGAATGTTTTATTCCGTCATTATGATCAGCAGGGGAAATAATTTTAAAAGCTGAAATGTATTTCAGGAAACACATAAAAAACCCCAAACTCTACTATTTGCCACATGCAGCTGGTGAACAATACTGAGCAAAATAATTCTGAGTACAAAGCATCATTCAAAATAGCTCAATACAGTCTTAAATTTTCCATCTTCAACTACAGTTAAGGACACACCTCAGAAACATTTTGGCAAAACTAAGAAACTAAACATTAGAGTTGGTTATTAGGGATTCTCAAACATTTTGACCAAAATCCACTTGTTGTGTATTACCAGCTCCAGCTTTTCATCTTATGTCTGCATTGTGCCATGAGAGCTTAATCCTTCAGCAGTCAAACTGGGCCCATACCAAAATAAACAGATCTCTTTTGCTTATCTGTATTCCCACTGAGACTGTAGGCAGGAGAACATAATGATCTATATCACAGTCTCACCCTACATACCCATATCAGAGTCTAGAAAAAAAAAAATCTCTATCTATTCCTGTATCATTTTAAAATAAAGCTATAAACAGTCGGAGTTAACCTGCCTGAAAAGCAGCAGCCAGGTTCAGGTCTCAGCCATAGAATCATGGAATTGTTTAGGCTGGAAAAGACCTCTGTCACTGAGTCCAGGCACTAACCCAGCACTGCCAAGCCCACCACTAAAACACGCCCCTAAGTGCCACACTTGCACATCTTTTAAATACTGCAGGGATGAGCCAGAGCCATTCTTGGGCCATGCATTCACACACACCTGTTCACCTACATTCCCCAAGAGTACATCTCTTCCTTCTATAGGGATCCCACACAGGTCAGAGATTCCTCACCTTCTCACAGGGACAGAAGAGGTTAACAGGGCTACATTACCTCAATAAAAAAGTCTATTTGAAATAGCAGGTAACACCTGCAGTGTTTCCCAAGTTCGTAAAGTACAGCCTCTTCCTGCTGTGAAGTAATTCAACTGTCTCCCTAGTTCAAGAAACAGAAGCCTGGACTGGAGGTGCGGAATCTGAATAGTGCTGGATAATATGGAAATTATTCAATTCTCAGTGGGGAAAAAAAAGTCATATTCAAACAGGTGAAGGAATACTACTATAACAGTAGAAGTACTCTCCGCATATGAATTCTCATCCACACTCTAGTTACACACACTTTTTTTTTCAGAAGACATTTTAAAGACCTTGCAGAAGATGTTACAAAGCAACAGGACAAAGTCATAAATAATTGTTATTACTCTCACTACTTATTCAGAGCAAGTTGTTTATAATAGAGAATGCAGTGTGCCCAGTAATTTCAATTTATTATTCAAGTACCATTAAAATCATTGAAGTATTTCCTTCAGATTTGCAGGCAACTCTACTAAAATGAGTATTTCTAACCAATCTATATTTCATTGCATGTTCACTATTAATGCAATAGCTTCAGGAAAGGGTTTTTAAATTTGTCTGTTCCACTGACTGATGGAACATGCAGCGACTCTGTTGCCTTAGCTCAGCCTTACTGAAAGCCGAGACATATGGACTGACTGTCATCAGATACTCACTGTGATTTTACTAAAGGATTTTAGTAATAAGGCACAAGCTGAAATCTATACTGTTTTCTCATATTACATAGACTCCAATGAAGAGCTTACACATGTATAATGTCTGGAATTTATGGTAATACATAACTGAGCCATTAACAACACAACGTAACAGCATTTCCTTGAAAAAAAGCTGCCAGTGAAAGACAATACCTGCAGTGGCATGGCCAAAGTGTGAAACAGCATTTCCTTGATAGAACATGTTTTTATTCCTAACAGCTGTCATTATGCTTGTCAATACCTAAACAAGCTATTGAGAGACGAGGGAACCTTCCTTCTGATTTACTACGAATATTCAGTGAAAGAAGATAATTTTCAGTACCTAACCAACCTAATGACCCTGGGACATGTTAGGACATGTTTTCTTTTTTTTCAGCAGTTATTCCATCCCGTGTCCATCATGGTATTCTCTGCTGGAATGGCAATGTTGCCTCATGTATCACTGACTATCCAAAGTTTTTAAATAAAGATATCACATGTACCAAATCCCTCTTTCAGAACTGCTTTGTATTTATTGGAAATCTGATGATGAAAACTTCATTAAATATGTCAAATGGCACAAGACACTGCTTCACAACAGACAACTGAATGGAAGCACTGGCTGATGAAGTATATTTTAAGTGTATTTACTGAGTTATTTTATGCAATATAAAAGCACTTAGGGCATTTGGGGATAAAAAAGCTGCAGCAAATAACCTTAAGTGGCTGAAAAAATATGTGACATGGATAAAGTAGATTATTTTAAGGTAGAGTAGAGGCAACAATTGTAAATAAACTCTTGTAAATAAACTAAACCTAGAGTAGTCCAAAATTCCATTAATTCCCTTCATGTTGTTTTATTTATTTAATAATGATAAACAAAAATGAACAACTTATCACATATATTCACCATTGCTCTCAGACAATCATAAAACTCTACTTGAGTGCATATTTTGCTTTTACTCCTAGAAATTAATTTGGTATGGTTACCAAGAAAGTATCACAACATTAAAGTGCAAACAAAGCATCAGATTAACAAGAACGTCATCTTGTTCTGGTGTGAAGGCAATATGCTACCTGTGCAGTATGGTCTCAGTCCCTTTCACTAGAACACGTGGCCATCAGTAGCACTTTGATTCACAGGGATCTATGTACATGTTCAGCAACATTAGCTGATACTTTCTGCTTATCTTCATTTACATACAAAATTAAATGAAAATAAAACATCACTTACTTGCTTTTTCCTTTGTATACTGTAGCATAGGACCCTTCCCCTAGTTTTTCCAGTTTTTCGTATGAGTCTGCTTTTCCAAACTTAGGGCTTGTAGGCTAAACAAAACAAGAAAAAAGACCTTTCAGCATTGCACCCATATCATTCGCTGCTTTGATTCAGCCTTTAGAGACCAAATATCATTATCAAGGCTCATAGATGTGCCTGTTTTCAGTAACCAACAAAAAAAAAATTAATAGGGAAAAAAAAATTAATATCTATTCAACAACCCAGATGGTAGTTGCCAATATCAACCATACCCTTAGGTCACTGGATCTATCAAAAGGATTTTGTTCTTAATCAAAGAAATGGTTCTGTTTTATTTTTTACATATATCACTTCATAGAGGGAAAAAGATCATTAACAGCTAAAGCATCTTATCTATGTTTAGAGATCTAAACAGTAGCCTTAATCTGCCCTACAAAATCAGACTAATAAAGCTGTTTAATAATTTTTTTCTTTCTTATTTTTTTAGACTAAAGCCCATCCAAAAACATTGCTCTAAGTATTCAATGTCCCATTAAATCAATCATTGTTCAGAGAGTGGTCAAAATGCCACAGGAAAGCATCTTTAATGATCTCGTCTTCTGAAATGTGATTACAGTCTTCAGATAAGGATATAATTACATCATACTTTAATGATACATTCTACATAGTTGATAAAAGTCCTGTATCCTTAATATCTGCAGCCGAAGTGAACCAAGTGAACCTAAAACTCAACCAAGCTAAGGAATGATTCTTGCTCAAAGGGCCATATAGCTCAGCTGGCCTTTGCGACAGACTGATACTTGCCCTCTTCTACACAGTCCTAACAGAGAACAAATCAATGCTGTGAAAACAGAAATTCACCTGACATTATAACTTTCCATTCTGAAATTCTGAGAAAATATTTGACTTTTTTGAAGTCCATCCTATTTTCTCACATTTCCCCATCTTCCAGTTGTCTGGAAGGAAGGAGAATTTTATTTTTTCTCCAAGACCAGATGGACACTGCAAAAAATTGACCTTCAGCTGCCCTCAGCATCGCCTACATATCTTTTAGACTGCAGTGCTCAGATATCCTCCTGTCCTAAAACAACCAAAAGATTATAGAGAAAGTTTGAAGGGTCAATACTTATACTCAAATCACACACCATGACCGATTTGATAGTACTCTTGCTAAATGCTACAAAGAAAAGCAGACAAGCAAACCCAGCATGGTTAAAGTTGAATTCAGCTCCGATGAGCCATGCGCAGCTGTACACCACAGTACCCTCACATTTGGGATGCGATGTCTCTGATTTACAAAAAGTATTCATGTATCAGTTTTCTGAAAAGAAACGAACATTGCTTTACAGGGCACATCTGTGTGTGAATTCTTGCTAAGCCATGGTTGAAAGTTTTAAATCAACTGACCCTAAAAATTGCTTCTATTTTAATAGGCAGGGGGCATCCCAGGCAAGCTGACTTGGTGCCTCAAACTTGTCCACCACACCCAATTAAGCATTAGCCAGAAAATGCAGATGTTCTCCTTACTCAATCATTCTGCATTTGTCCTATGTAAAAATTCTGGCACTTTGGCAACTATAAACCTTTTTTTGATACCAACATTCCAGCTTTCTATTCAATGGCATAGGGACATATATATGTATGCTTGCAAAATTGAGCCCTTTCAATATGAAGAACAACCTATTCTTTTGCTATCCAACTCCTAAGTATTAGTAGACTTACACGAATTTGTTATAATGAAACTCTCTGATCTTTTCCCTGCTACATTATTTGGAACACTTCATTATAGATAAGACAGTAGTATTCTTGGTTTCTGGCATTCTGCCTGGTTAAAAACAATTTCAGGATTTTTTTTTTTATCAGAGTTGTATTACAGATGTTGCTAATAGAGGTGACTAAAATATTTTTTCAAGTAGCCTTCTCATTTAGCCATCCAATTTTGGACTAACACAACTTAAAAAAAACTTCAGAAAAAAAGTGGTTAGATGTAGAAATGTCTTGCACATAATGAAGAAGGAGCGCAAAGTATTTCCAAAATTGCAGGCTGCAATGAACACAAAGTGAATAGCTTTGTTTGGACTGGAAATGCTGCCCTAGTTAACAGTGAATAGTTCACTGTTGGCTTCCTCATAGCAAGACAGAGAAAGGACAGAGTGTATACATGTGTTTCACATCCATTCTTATTTTCACACTGAGTTTTACTTTTATTCTCTACCTCTGGAAACCATAATCTAAAGGTCACAACAACTTGTAAAGCCCTTAGATCTTGATAGGAAACAGGATGTCTTTAATCCATTACCACACAGTAAATCATCAACAATAATTATTCCTGCAGCCTCAAGCTCATTTCTCCGTAGCCCAGCTGCCAGAAGGGCTGACTGAAAGTCATGACTTTTGACTCATTCTCCTCCTGGAAGTTGTCCCATCTTCACCACGAACAGGCAAAACTAAAAGCTGATGTTGGCTGGATGGGGAGGACAGTTCCCTCTTGAGGGTACAAGAGAGAGCCTTGTGCCCTGGGCTCAGCTCTGTGGCAGCACGGCTGACCTGCCACCCTCCCCACGCAGCCCCCACCCTTTGTCCAGTGCCTGCTCACACTGGGTACAAGCCCAGAAACAGCCCAAACCCCACACCTGGGCCACCCCTGCCCCGAGGGCAGCAAAACCCCTGGCTGGCACCTTCCCCTTGCCAGCTCACAGCATCTCTGCAGCAGAGCTCAGCTCTGCTCCAGTGGCACCATCAGAATGGACTGCCCGCACTCTCCACTATGAGATCTCCCTCTGTGAAAAAGGACATTATTTTCCCTTGCATTTGTAATCTTTAAAGGCTTACAATTTTTGAATGTATGTGGTGGAGAAAAGCACTTCAGGGGATTTTATTAAAAAAACTTAAATTCATTCTGAGGTAAAGGAATATATATAATAATATAAATAATTTGTGTGATACTTCTTAATGAAATGTCAAAACACTCATCATGTTGCAATTATTTTAGATAATGAAGGGACAGCTTTAACACTTCCCCAAAATTTTCTCCAATTTTAAAAATGAAATCTCATAATCTAATTCAAACTTCTAACTACAAAGTGCCTATAAAGTTAAGAAGTTCAGACACCTCTTATATTTCCTTTTATTTCTGGATTATAAAGAAGGTGAAGACAGAAATAATGCAAAAATGCATAACTTTTCAAAACTTATGTTTTAAGCTAAAAGGACTCTAAATAAAGGAATCTAAATAATTTGAAATTCCACATGACTGCTAAAAACTGTAACCATTTCAGCCTACTTTCCTTTATTATTACAGTCTCCCATTCATATGGGTATTTTTTCAACTTCATAGATATGAATTTCATTGTTCAGATTTCTCCACATTAGCTTATCCTTTTCAACCATTTCCATTTAAAAATATTATTTGTTACAGCAAGGTTGGTGGCTTTTATATTAAATGTTAATATTAAAATCAAATCCACAAAAACCACTTTTAAGTAAAATTTCTTCTTCCAAAGTATTTTATTTCTCCTGGTAAAATACATGGGAATATATATACACAGAGATTTGTGTTTGTTAAATCACAGGAGTCCCTTACTCTGCCTTGGATGTGGTTGACTGAAATACACATAGTGAGTGAGACATATCCAGAGCACATCAGACGTACAGTGCTTGCATCAGCCACTGACAGACATCACAAGCTACAGACTCACAAGAAATTCCCCTGTATTTTACATAACTGGTGCAATCCCCCAGTTTGACTGAGACACTATTTCTCAATGGAAATTTAGCTAAACACATGTATTTTGCTAAGTTTTTCTCAAAGCCTTTTTTTGAAAATCTAACCTTACAATACTTCTATAGCTATTACTTTTCCATTTCTCTTGCTCCTTCTAACTGCTTTTTAACCCTCTAAAACATCGACAGAGAATCACAGAATTATTTAGGTTTGAAAATACTTTAAAGATCACCAAGTCCAACTCTAATCCTAACACCTCCAAGCCCACCACTTATGTCCCCAAGCACCACATCTATACACATATTTTAAATATCTCTTCCCTGGGCAGCCTTTCACAGTGCTTGACAACCCTTCTATGTACAGAACATCATTGGGACTACTCAGGCATAAAGAAGCCTGTTGCCCCATGTTAGAGCTCCTCATTTGCTACAAAAAAACCCCCAACTTACAAAGCTGCGAAAAAAACCCCAACACTTCGGTGTATATGTGACCAAGACTGAAGTATCTAACAGCAAAAAGTTAAACAGGCAGTAAACAACCAGGTAGCAAGAAATTGATGCAACTGGAAAACTCACTGCAAAGTGAACTTTCATGCTCTGGAGAAATCTTTCAAAGAACTCAAATGGGAAAGCTAAATGAATTACTGAGACAAAAGGGAGTAAAGGTCCTCATGCCTCTGAAGAACATAGTCCCGAGTCACTGCGAAAGTCAGCGCAGGTTGTGGTAGATCATGTCATCCCCAAGAGGACATTGGCAACTGGAGCACACAAAAATGCAAAAAAATCTTTCCCTTCAGGAACCTCACTGGGAATTTTATTTATTTGCCTTTCCACTTCATTTTCCTTGAAAATAGTTTTGCATTAGGTAGCTTTCTTATTATAAGCCTACATTTTTCCCAGTGCTAGATTAGTCTAAGAGCACCACTGAGCACAAAAGCATTTTTTAGCAGCATGGCTTGCAGTAACCGAGATTAGATATTTTTTCCCCTTTGGTTAAGGAAATACAGATCATAGTAACAAGGATAGAAAGAGTATGCCAAAATGTTGAGTGCAGAAATAGAAGAAGCTAGTATTTCAAACTGACATGAGAGTATTAAAAATAACAAAGAAAAAAAGAAATGAGAAGAAACTGTCTTTTCTGATCACATCATTTCAAATGGCCATTTCATTGATACAGCCTGTAGGAGAGATAATAGGCTTAAAAAAAGGTCTGGCAGTATGAATCCTTGCACTACATCACCATGTGAATACTTCTCTTTCTCAGAATTTTTCAAAATCTATGTAATGAAGAAGGCTTTAATGGAAAACTACACTGAAAATCACCTGACTATTCCTATAGAAGCTTGTGTGGGTTATGTTCTCATGCATTTTTCATAACTGCAGAACAGCTTGTGAATGTCACACTTAACTGTCACACTCCCAAGTCTAAGTTTTAAATAGACCCTTTTTTTTTTAACAGGAGGATATAAAACTTCAATATAAAACTATCATTAAGAGAAAAATATTATTTTCACATTACCTCTGTAAATTAAAGAAAATCAAAAGTGAATATCTGCTTTGTTATACACCTCAAAAGAAAAAAATTGATTGCTAGAAAAATTTGAAAGTAAAACAGGCCAAGAAGCTCAACTGCGATTAAATCACAAGAATGAAAGATAACAATCACTGTTTGATGGTTTTGTCTTCTTTGTCACAAGAGTAAACCTTCTTTCACAAAACCATATTCAGTTTTCACACTAATTTCAGGTTGTATCCAACCTATAATAATAGGCCAATTTAACCATATCTTGAAAGTTGGACTGTTTTCTAGGGCAATGTTCAAGGGATACAAAGATGTTCAAGCATTCAAACCAAGCCTCAGTCTCAGTTCTCCCAATCTCTGACCCCATTCTGTTGCTTGCCTCTTCCTAACCCTTTAACACACAGCCATAAATTAAGAGCAACCTCGGCAGAAGCGACCACAGAGCTCTCTGTGAAGGGTGCCGTGTTTAAAGCTGTTCACTTGTTCTCCAGGCTATTAGAGCACAGGAGCTGGCTTAACTGCCACATTTTATCTGCCTTTTCATCTAGAGAGTATCCCTCAGGTTAACGATTATTAACGCTTCCTTTGTGCCAGTAGAGAAAACTCCACCCTCTACACTGAAGTCTGAAATTATCTTACCTCCATAAAACATACCAACCAGGAAGGATGCAGTTACCCTAGTAATTAACAGGTTCCTAATGTTTCTTTGGGCAGCAAATGTTTCTTAGGGCAGACAGAAATGATGCCTAACTTTCAGAAAAAAATCCTGACATTGGCATCTATTTTAAAGCTAGATTTCTTACACAACTCATTTGCAATGTGCTGACAGGATCAGTAGGATCATTACAGCATTTATGCTTTTTTGCTTGTACTTTTTGGAGGAAAGTTGCATGTATCAGGACTGAAAACTAACAAAAGTTACAGAAACAGAAGAAAGGCTGCTATCCCAAAAAGAGTGCAGTCAGTGCAGTAAAGCATTGCTCATCCAATTATTTTTATTTGAAGTTTGGGGTTTTTACATTTATCTGAGTTAGCAGAACATTAGTGTTTTGCTTGATTTTGTTTTTAAAAAGTATCTGACAGGTAGGAACATATACCTTAGAATGACATTTAAATTTAGCACCAGGGAGCTTAAGCTATTTAAAGAACTGATGTGTATCGGAACATAACTAAACCTTGAGCAGATGGCTACTTTATACAGCTTGCAATATTCTATTTACATATGGTGCAAAAGTATTATTCTACTATATGAAACGTGCACTCTGAATACACTAAAACTTTACCTTGCACAGGAGAGTTTGATCGTGTGTCTAAAGAGCAGGGATCTCAAAATTTTCAGACAGTTAGAGTCAAGCCATGTTTTAAAACCAGCTGTTTGGGCAAGAGTGGCATGTGTCTGCTTTTTAAGTTGTGATTTTTTTGTTGTTTTGTCTAGTTTATTAGGTATTATTACTTTTTCTTCATTTAAGGAGAAAAGAAAACCATTTTCTTGCCTTCATAGACAAAGGACTCAGCATGAGATTTTTAGAAAGATATAGACAGAGAGAGAGAGAGGGTAATACACACAACTATAGCTATATGCTAATTACACACACACACACACACACGCACATATACATATTGTGTTGGGATGGATCAGAGAAAAGGTTTGTCAAGCCAAATTCCCTTCTAACAGTGTCTGACAGGCAATGCACAGGTAGGCATAAACCTACTTCACCACCTCCAAGTTATCCACTACTCTGATGTGATAAAGGAATAATTCTATTTTGCTGGAAAATTCATCCCATAATAACATATAATTTCAATCAGCATAAGCAGTTTGGAAATCACTGTAATAGATGTTCAAAGCAAGTGAAGAAAGAGGAAAGATTCTAAGTGTAAAAATTAAGCTTGTATAAGAACAAACAAATAAAACATGCTAAATTCCATCAGTACACTACTGCACTAATTAACTGCACAGGAATTCTACCAGGTTGCAGTGAGGTGTGACATTAACTGCAGAAAAAATACTTCCTGTTCAAAAGCAAGAGATTTATTTTCCAAGTGACAAATCTGTGGGAGGATCATGGAGCTCCAGCTTCCCCAAATCTCTGTGTGTGTTTCATCTTTCTCATCACAAAGTGCAGTGCATTTCAAAGGTATGGACAACACAAAATGGGCAACGTACCACCTGCAAAGTATTTTGTGATCTTTACCAAATACTGAAACTGATACCTGTCAGAGAGGTGATAAAGCTGCTGAAATTAATCAAAGCAGAAACTAACACCCCACGGCATTATAAACCAAGTCTTTCAGGTCATATCCTGAAAAATGTTATTTTTCTGAGACAAATAAAGGACTTTTACCTGAGCAGAAGCAGTGAGTGATATGGAAACTGCAAGCCTTGGCCATGTACCTTCTGTGACAATCATTTCCACACCTGATGGCCACAGAGGACTTCAATAATGAAAGGAAAAGACTAAGTGGAAGCCTATCTCTAATTCAGCTCCTTTACTAATCAAGCATAAAAAGTGCAAAATGAAGGTACCATATCTCTATCAGAATATCTTAAAATAAAAGATATTTTTATATCTTTCTTCAGAAAGCAGAGCCAAAACTGAAACACGACTCCACAGCTGTAGCCCATATGACCCAGAGGGCATAACATGTTCAAGAACACTTACAGAAACTGAAATGCTTGCTCAGACTGGTACAACCCATAAAAGAGGAGAATTTCCAGAGAATGAGGTACAAACTCAGTGAGGGTGAATATGCAGCTGACATGGAAGAAAAAGACGTAATGATCAGAAGAGCAAGTAGCAAGGGCATCTGCTAGACCACATCAGGGCTACAAAAAAAGATGAAACCCTAAACCCTTTGTAAATTCAAGTATTATTCAAAACCACAGAATGATACATTTCTGCAACTAACCACATGGGCGTCACTCAATAAAATGTGCATCGGGGCATCTACTGCCTGAAGCCATGTATTCAGGTTCTGGGAACAGGAATAAAGCATCTTGATCTTGTCTCTGCGTTGGATGGCTGAACTCAGGTCTGCCAGGCAGGACCAGGTGTGACCTGATCAGCAGAGGGCTAACACCACCTTCCACTCCTCTTCCCTCTCCATTGGCATGAACACTTCCATTATTCCACATGCTCTTCTTTGTGAGGAAGGTCAAAAATTACTAACAATGCCTCCAAGCAGAAGGAAGAACCAGGTTCACCAAACAGAGCTATAAAAATCAGAGAGAATTACAGGAAGTTGAGAAATAAAAATTGTATTTCAAGAAATTCCTTTGCACCTTCTCTATCCAGCAAGTCTGTGTGAGTCACCGAGGACGATGATTACCAAAAGCATATGTTTAGCTAGAGCTCTAACCAGCAGTATACTAGTAGAGGAAGCATTCATGCCATTTACATAAGAAAATACTGGGATCATAGGAGACTGTATAGATGCAGTAGAGTGCCAGCCCTCTGGAAAAGAACAAGATGCCAAAAACATGGTTTCAAAAACATCTGCTTCAAAATTCTGGAAGCAAAGCAACTGAAACCCTTCTGTGTCAACAGAAGATTGTAAAAAACATTAACAGAAATTAGTAATAGCTTCTAAGAAGAACAGCAGAGTTGAGGAAATTTAGTACCACAAAATACTTAAGATTTTCCAAAAAAAGTCATTAATAGTTGTAGTGCCAAAAAACACTTAGGCATCACAAACAAGTAAACCCAGAGCAAACAGATTCATCCATTCTTAATGATTGTAAAAGTTTTATGGTAAGAATTCCTTGTCATGGACTCAGATGGAACACGCTAGAGACATCTTTGGCATCAGCTATATAATGCCAAGTGATGATGAAAAAGCAGATTTGTTTTTGCTACAGATGGTTACATTTTAAAATGTAACCTTTTCTAAAAAGGACAGTCCCCTGGAGGCGTGACATCTTACCAGCTAAATTCACATGGGTTAAACACAGCTCATCTATAGAAAATTAATCTCTTGCCATTTCTCAAAAGAAGTCTGATAGGCTTCAGTCAAACTTCTGTAGGGAGGATAGAAGATGTCCAGAAGATAGAGCAAAGCAAAGAAAAGAAAAAATAAGAGGCAATCAACCTTTTAAATTTTTTCGCACCAAATAAGATTTGAAGTGTTACATCCATTCTACTTAGATCTGTAGTGTTCAACTCAAAGGTCACATTATTATGGATTTTTTTTTTTTTGCCAAAGCATAACAGAAATAGTTTTTCAATAACTTTGGAGGTCTTTTGGGGGAAATCTGTTCAGGGCATTATTCATAAAAGATATGACATTTTATTTATCTAGTTTCTTTCAAAATAGTTGAGAATAAAACTATTATGATGTGTTGGCAAACACTTCTCTGTTATTTTTCTCTCTTCCCTATCTCTCTTGCAGAGTTTCTGACTGGGAAATAAATGCTATTTTTACTACTTGATTTTAGAAACAGAGTTATAAAATGTAAACAAAATCTGTAAAATCTGATCTGTTTCTCTAAAACTGAAATCTAAAAATCAAAAAGGCAATTCATGTGGTTTCTTTAACTTCATGGGAAAGAATTCCTCTTCACAAATAAGCAATCCTCTGCCAAATTTGCTGCATAAACACTATAGCAGCTGTAATGACATACCAGTATAAGAAGACGAAAATGTTTAGAAATCCTGTAAGACACCCTAACTAACATCTGAAAGGAATTTCATAAACATAT
This sequence comes from Donacobius atricapilla, assembly GCA_013397315.1. Classification (NCBI taxonomy): domain Eukaryota; kingdom Metazoa; phylum Chordata; class Aves; order Passeriformes; family Mimidae; genus Donacobius; species Donacobius atricapilla. The sequence continues at coordinate 44,260 of WBMY01004999.1, read as the reverse complement.
TCTTTTTCAAGTTCTATTTTCTGATCCTATTTAATTAATAACACAAGAAATATATATGGAAAACACATTTAATAGCTGCTATGACCTTTTTCTTTGTTGTTTCCAAGTAAACAATCGCTTCTTAAGCAAGAAAACATTTATCTGGTGCTTCTAATTCCACCATTTGGCACATGCAGGGGTATCAGGACTGTGCACTTACAGAGCTGGGGCTGGAGTGCCGCCTAACTTTAGGTGATTCCTTCCCTGCAGATGAAGTTTTGAAGTTAATGCAAGCGTTGTTCTCTGAATGAACCCTCTTCACTTGATTAGTTGGTTTCTCAAATGGATCGAAACTGCTCTGTGTCCTCTGAACCCGAACTTTTTTATCCTCAGGAATTGTATCCAGAGGTTTGATCACTGAATCCATTCCCTGGCAGTTCCGTGTAGACATCTTTGTGACACATATCTGTAACGAAAAAACATCATTTGACTCTAATAGGCTTAAAGTCAATATCATTCCATGCACCAGCCAGCATCAAAAAAGGTACTGAACTTCATAAGCATTCAGTTTCTATTTCTATGTTAAAATTGGAAACAACACATGCATTTTACATAGGGGAGACCCACATTACAATAATAACTATAAAAAAGACTATCTTTGTACCATGTAGTAAAAGATCCTGGAAAAGGAAGGCAAAAGAGGAACATGCATAAATTCATACATTTGTGTTTTCTTGTACAATGTGTTCTTGGCAACAATGCCACTTCACTTCTCTCCCAATCTAGCCACAGATATCCACAAGCATTATTGATTTCCATTTGTTCAAAATTGGATGAGACTAAACTAAAATAAATGATGGTAGTTTGTGTGTGCACTGGCTGGTGTTGCCTTTCCAAAGATTCAATACTGGTATATTATTGTATTTTTAAATAATGCTTATACAGTGTTATTATTATTATCACCATATGTCTCAGAAAATCAAATCAGTAAATCAATTCCCAGGCACTGAAACGTGAGACTGCAGCTTAATGGCACACTAAAGCACAGAAGTTCAATTCTTTGTTGCTGTGAAGTACGACTCTGCCAAGCTCTAAAGACTGCCACTTGCTGCTTGAGCTATCAAAATGTGCTATGGTTAGTTCAAAAGAGCTAAATGAGCAGAACAGCACCTTTAGATACTCCAGTCATGTACGTTTCTGGTTTAAATTTCAATGCACTCCAATATATATTACATTTTTTTTAATTACACCATTGGTGAGGGGTTGTGTTTGAGGCGTCAGCTTCTGTTTTCACCCATAAGAGACTTGACTTTTACTTGGAAAGAAAAAAATAGTTTCAGCTTTCAAGCTACAGGGAAAAGTTACAAAGTATAATGCAAGCAGACCCTAGAGCCTCCTTAAATTGTAAGGCACATCAAAATAATCTACAATGTACTTTTTCCATGACATTTGCATGTGTTTAAGGATAGACAGTATTAATTTGCTGTCAATTGAACTGTTTATATAAAAACAATTTAATATTCCATTCAAGCACCTATCATCTATTCTAATTTTTGAAAACTTGTCATCCTAAAACAGTTAACTTAAAAAAAAGAAAAAAGAAATTACCATTAAATCAGTCTTCCTTCCTAACCTAAAGTAACTCCAAAAACTTATCCAATAAATTATTCTTTGTCATTTTCCCAGAGGCATTTTGTGCCTTGAGATCCAACTTACTTCAACTGTTTACAGAAATATTGGGCAACTATACCTTGGGGAGTTTGGCTCTTCTTTTTTTATGATCCACTGTAACCGTAGATGAAAGATTTCTTTTCTACATTAAAAATTTAGAGTATGTTTCCTGCACCGTGCCATCTGGCCAAATGATCATATACCAGCTTGACTCTAATGAAGGACACCACTTGTCACAAACCAGGCCTTACAAGGGTTCACATTTCTTCTCAGTAAAGTGATTTCTCCAAGACTGGAACTTCACCAAGTTATAACTTCCTTGAGAAAAGGAGAAGTCCCCCTTCATTCCAAATGATAATTCTTTTTTGGGCTTAACACAATTATATAATTTTGGTCTGTTACTGCAGCAAGAAAAGATAAAGAGCTGCAGCACAAAGAGTTTTTAATTAGTTTTCCTGTAAAACTAATTGGTTTCTTTTCCCTAAAACAACTCATATGCACCGACATGTATCCACATCCTTCCCACTGTCATCCCCATGTTCTTGCAATGCTTGCTACCAACAAAGATGTTTTAAAATAATATAAATTGAAATTACTGGTAATTTAGCAGCACTTCCATGTTGCTTAATCAACATGGATGCAAATAAATCAGTAATCAGTAGTCAGTGTTTCTCAGCATTTGAAACCCTACGATCTAGCAAACAGGGGCAGGAGATACAGACAAAAAGTTCCAAAGCAGTACTTGTCTTCCTTTCAGGTTAACAAGGCACCTGTAGCAGATGAAAATACTTGGAATACACAGCTATAAACATATTGTAGATGATGTCATGGATGCTGCTTCTGGGTTTGGTTTTTTTGTTTGTTTTGTTTTTTGGTTTTTTTTTTTTGTCCTCTGGAAAATCTACATGTGTAGGCCTAACATGGACCATGTAAGCATTTGTTACTACTGCCTTGACTGGAAGCAGTAATAGTTTGGAATTAGATGTTGAAGGGAGGCACTTCAGCCTTCAGGCCATTTGACTGAATCTGGAGTAGAATAAAAATCCCCACCATCATCTTGTAACAGCGAACTTCCAACTTGCAAATGACTAAAACCAAGACAACACCAACCAGCTCCCCACTCAGAAGTCAAACACCTTGGTGGATGCACAGGCTGGGCACCATTGTCACCTGTGGAAAAGCCTGAGGACTGCAGAGAAATGCAAAAGTAGAGGCTGCTCACCCTGCCCATCTGCCTGTTCTGCAACTGCAGCGCATCTCCTGCCAGAGGTGACAAGGGGTTTAAGTCATCACTTCTCTCTCACTAGTATCAATATTTCCTTGGCAGAAACAAAGCATTCTCTCCAAATCGCTGCTGAGTAGAGCACACTGTTGTAGCCAGCAAAGCTAAGCTTACACCGCTGTTGCAGGGTACGCATTTCCAAACTGTCTACCCTGCCTATAAAACACTCAAGAGAAGCAACATTTTCAGCATTTGTTTTACATTCTGCCATTGATAGGCCAAGTCCATTGACAGGCCAACTTCATGCTGAAATTCTGTTCTATGAAGTCTGAAAGGACTAGGTCTAAAAGGTCAGCACGGAGCACTGGCTGCAACCAACTTAAGGACACAAATTCATCGGTGGTTTCAGGCTTCCCTCCATCAGCAAGATTACGCCACCATAGTAGGACAGATATTGCCCCTGATCAGCAGGAGTGCTGACTGGCTGCTCCTGTGCTCCAGCTAAGGGTACAACTTATTTTGTAGTGGCTTATCATGCAGAAAAGAAACAATGTGCTAAGAAAAACTGAAACATAACTTATTTTGAAAATCTTCCTTTGCATAAAAATGATCATACATTTCACCAGCTTGACCACATCACCTTTAGGAACATTATGGATCTGAATTTTTTTTACTCTAGTTCAGTCTTTTAATATAATCTTCCCTTGTACAGCATAACTGCTGCTTATAAATTTCAACTTCTCAAAGGAGATGTACAAATACATAGCATCAGAAGGTGTTAGATTTGTAAACCAGTGTCTACCACCTGGTAGCTCCTTGCTGGTAGTCAAGAGAAGCCTAACACACCTTCCCATTTCCAGGTTTCTTTTTGCATAACCATTTTCCAGTTAAAGCGTAGTGTTTGTCATAAAGAACAGTGTTCAGAATCTTTTAGATGCTCCTGGGTGATTCTCTGGGAAAGTGAGACTTTCCCTCTAAGTACATTCTGCTGCCTCTAAGACCAGACTTCTCTTTTTTATCCTCTTTCATTTCCTCTGTCTACGTAGAGTCATAGGTTCTTCAGAGTGGGCACTATTCTTATACTAACCCTTCTTTTACACACAGACTGATCCTAGTGCACCTCAAAGGGGACAATCCAGAAAGTTATGGGAACTATCTTTTTCTAATGCAGCCTCAAAACCGGACTATTTTGTTGAATATCTAATTAGGCTACAGTTATCAGAATAAAACACAAAGCAAAACAAGCCATTACATGTGGGAAGTCATTATCTGTGATTCATTAGCCCCTCCTATCTATGTAATGCAATAGTTAAAACAGTGTAGCCCAGGCACTCACTGAGATGCTGTAAATGCCACCACAGTCAAAAACTGGTGCTACATGAAGATGTGACGTTCAATGGCACCTTAACTACTAAAAGTACTGACCTCAAATGTATGCGGAGACAATACAAATGATATCTTGTTTTACACGAGATGACAATTATGATTCATAAAATTTAATCAAGGAGAAGAAATTTTCAGTATGAATATTCCATGCATTTAAAGAAACCTCTGTCTAACCAACTGCATGAATCAATTAGTAGTTTTAATTGTCATTTCTTTAAAACAAGTAATCATAGAAGTAAGTGATCATTTAAGGTATGTCAACACTTGAAGTGATTCTTTCTGCTTCAGGAGTTAGTGCCATGATTTTGTGCTTCTCCCACCACAAGCAACAATCAAGGCAAAATTTTCTGAGGTATAAACTATTTCCAAAACCATTTGGCTTTTAAAAGTAGGGCAATGGAACCACATTTATCTCTTTCAGATGGGGAATTTTTGCCAGCAGATCTCATAATTATGAGGAACGGAGGTATGGGATCTTCATTTATGTTTTAACTCTACAGGAAACGGGATTTAAAAATAAGCCAATCAACTAATACACTTAACAGCTATAAATTATTACAGGTGTAACCAGGAATACACAAAAAACCTGCATCATGTATGGATTGTTCATGAAAGTATTACTATCCTTCCAAACCTCATATCAGATATAAAAGGCTCAAGGAATTCACTGGACTATTCACCACTTCCGACACTGGGCATGTTAGGTGGTCCCAGACACGAAAAATAAGAGAGGAAATAGCTGCTTTGTCACCGAGGTTCCCACCTTGCAGGATTCTCAGTACCTCAGAGAACCATGATAAAAATGGATGTTGGCAAAAATGGCAGGAGAGGGGCTGAGACAAGGAGCAGATGATACAAATTAAAAAAAAAAAAAAAAAAATTCTGGAAGGGAAAAAAGGTAAGACAAAACGGGAATGATATGTATGGTATTCACATCAGAGAATTTCACATGTAGAACATTTACCCTCAAAGTGTCTGCTCTAGTTCCTAAGATGAAAATCCTGAAAAGGCTAAACTAGACTCTGTCGCCCTGATTTTTTCAGCCTTCTCTTCTGTTTCACAGTGTCATGTTTTGGGTTCTTTCTCACGCTCTGGTCTGTAAACACTGGCAATTGTTTATCATATTTTCAAGGTAGTTTACATTCCTGTTCTTAGAAATATGGACAGCTGATGGACAGTTGTCTTGACAAATGGGATGGGGAGAGGTGTCAACCTTCTCCCCCAATCCCTGGCCTTTTTGAGAGATACTATATATTGGAGTCAGACTTTCAAATAAAGTAGAGTTTTAGTTCATGCCTTCTGATCAAAGTGTAAGTGTGTGTTTGTCTGTGAGTGACAAATTGCATCAAGACTCCAATACCAGTCTCCTTTTAAGGAGATTTGCTCTTCTGCACCGAATATGGAGTGGTCCTACAGAAAATAATTTTTTGTATTTGAAGTTGCTCTTTGGAAAAACACTTCCAAAGCAGCACTCAGAAACTGTCCAGGCACTGGTTATCTTGTGGGAAAAGATTTAGTCTGGAAAATGACAATGACTGTTCCTACTCAGAGAGGCAACAGCATTAATAGCTGAGAGTCTCTGATCCCAGTTATGATCTCCAGATCTTAGAAAAAAGATCCCAGTTAGCCCATGTGTGCTCCAACAGAAGCACCTCTTCATGAGCATCCTGACCATTACATTTTTCACATGTGGATCATTAATAATTAACTTTCCCAAGCTGTCCCACACTCTGCTGCCAAGCCATATATATTCTCCATACTCTGATTACTGAAATAAACCCACTTAAAATTTTTCAACGATTATTTACTCAGTCTCAACTGAAAAACGTAAGACAAAATGAGATATCATGATGAGACATTTGGCCATTTAAGAAATACAGCACAAACAACCACTTTGCAGCAACCTGAAGAGTTCTTGTCTACTTTTAAAAAATCATCAAAGAAGGATTTATCTAGAAAATCGGAATATTCATGTCAATTTCAGTAATTACCTGTGCTAAATAAAATGCAGCACCCCGAAGTTAGTGCAGCTTGATATTAAAAGTTGTTTTAGTGTTTCTCTGTGGGTTTTTTTATTTATTTAAGGTAAAAAGAGCCAGAATATTCAAGAAAGATCTCCTCATGTTAGAACCACAAAAAAAGCACAGCATAGTTTATACTTTGTTACTTTCTTAGTTGCGGATCAGAATCTGAAGGCAATGTATGACAGACAACAACATAGCTTGGATGGTACTTTTTCCCCCTGCTCCTCCTGCCCAGTCTCCCAATCAATTTGAGAAGATCCCAAGGCTGCTCTAGGGTAAAGAACCTTAGTCATCATTATGTTAGTATGGACCACGGGGCTACAGCCTCCACCCTAACATCATTGTACTTATCATATCTCAAAACATAATGCCAGCATTTAGTCAATTTTTTCTCCATAAAGAATACTGCTGAAGTTAAGAGACTGAAATCACAAGAGTAATTTTGTTCCATGCGTAAAGCTCCATAATGAGCCCCATTAAATAAATAAAAATCAGTATAATCATTCATGGAACCATTTCTAAATAAAGATGCCTCTTTGAATCACCTTAAATCTCATTTCAAGCAATACTCCTTAATCTGCATTTGGGAATAATGTGAAAATAATAAATGGTGTATCAGATGTAGTTATTGTGATACAGTTTCAATACAAGACTTCTTTCACTTTATCACTGTCAGCAAAATTAAGAGGAACAGAAACAGGTTGCCCAAAGAAACAGTATTCTTAAAATTAAAGGTTGCTAGACTAATTCATTTACTGTTCAAAGTCATATAGCACTGAAAGAGTGAGACTGATCAGTTAAACCATATAGTAATTTAAAGTCTTACACTTCATGAATTTTAAAGTAGTCATGAATGACTCTGGAATTAATCACCTGTTTGGGTACTTAGTAAAATATAGACTGTCCCATATCAGCAGAACTTATTCATATGAATAAACATATCCTCAGTAACAAAGAACAACCAATTTTGGCAGAACTGGTCCATCATCCTACCACACAGAAGAAAAAAGTTTAAAATGCTTGTACAGTGTGAAGACACCCTACTCTGAAGCTCATCACATCTTTCAGGAAGATACAATAAATCTGGATTTTAATTCTTACATTTAACACTACAAATGCTTACTTTGGCCATCCAGTGGATACAGACTTGTGTAAAATACCAAAAAAAATTGCCAACCATCTACAATTTTCTATTGCTTATTGCCACTGTGTAAATCTGGGGGGAGAAGTGACTGGTTGGGTAAATACCAGAATTGACATCCAAAGCTGTTCCTGAAAAATCTGAAGGAAAAATCTGAATTCCACCCATTTGCACCATTCGAGGAGACGGAGTATTAAAGGACCAGATACAGAGAAACCCAAGATCTAGCATACAGAAAGAAAAAAAAAATTAAAATTACTGGGTGATGTGAGGTAAGACAGTCACTTAACCTCTCCAAAATTCCATTTTTCTGTTCACAACAGTGATCCCACTCCTATCACAAGCAGAAACTGGGAGTGCTAATTAAGTTTGTAAAGCACTTGGGCTTTTTAAAGGGAAAAGTTATGAAGATATAGATTATAATTTGTAGAGCCAAAGCCTGCTGGAATAGTGCAACAATCTCATTATTACAGACAATAAGACTTAGCAGTTGCATTTAACTGAGGGATGTATAAAGAAAAATATAGTTAAATGATTACTGGTTCAACAGCTGAATTGCTTAGAATGTAAGTCTGCCATTAATTTTCACTGGAAAAATCCTATCTGGATACAAGTTTTTATTACCTTTTATAAGCATGTTATTTTCTATCATGCTTTGATACCATGGCAATTGAGACCACAAGTCATCTGCAGATTCTGGCATCCCTGGAATTTGACATTTGCTACTTATAAAACATAGTTTGGGAATGTTCTGAGTATTATAAGCAGCTTTGTTCAAAATAAAAATGCAGCTATCTGCAGATTCATTCTCTTTGCAGAACAAAGCAATAGGGAGGCTCTTTCTCATTTTAAACAAAAGTCTTGCCTGCTTCTTCTCAGTTCATCTGGTAGCACTGTCCATCCTCCCCAGGAGAGGGACAGCAAATGACTGCTGCACCCACAAGCAGAAACATGCACAAGTTGAGACAAGAGCTCAGTTGGTGAGAACTCTCAATAGGGGAAAAGATCCATGAAGAACAAGAGATGAGATAAGGGAGCGGATAAAATTGTGAAAGGGGAAGTAGAGCATGTAATGCTGCATGACATCACCAGCCAGCTCATACCAGAGCGATCACGGCAATCAGGCTCATATTTGAAAAAGGTCCTTGAACATACTCACCCCTCCCTGTAACCACCTACACCAGCCCCTTGGTTTGAACGTTTGATGGGCACAGCTAAAAGAAGCTGAAAGAGAACTTGAGTAAGAGGGGAAAAAAAATCAGGGAGGTGATGGAAAGGAAAGAAAATGCAAGGAAAAAATGGTTGTAAAATAAGACAGTTCTTTTTCTCTCCTGATGGCCTCTCTCTGTGTCCCAGAACTATAATTGATATTCTTGGGTAATATTTATTTAACTTTAATTGGCTACAGAGATTGCCAGCAAAGCTAGCTATGAGCTAGCAAATGCAACTGAAAATACAGCTCAGAGACTGGAAATGGTATCTGGGGATATGGTATGCTCCTTGCTGTACCTATCACAAACTTACTCATACACCTCCCACAGCCCATCTCAAAGGCACTCACCCAAAATGGCCATTTTATTTCCAAAGTCAAAGCTGATGTTAAACCAACTGTCATTGTCATATGGAAGAAGGCGAATATAAAAAGGTCACTGAAGTGCCAGATGGGAGAATTTTTGAACTAGAAGCTCTGACATTAATTCTCTGTGTTTGTCTGAAACACTGAACTCAATGAGCTGATTAAATGTCTGTGCTGAATTGCCAAGTGATGAAAAAGTCACTCTCACAGAAAGACCAACTGATCAGACCTGGGGTAAGAATCCCAGTTGCATAGAAATCTGAAAGCATTTTTTACCTGCATCAAGGAAAATAACATTTTATACTAGAAGTTGAAACTGGTTACACAATTCTTTCCCCTCACCACCAACACACCAAGAGCTGCAATACAGTACATATTTATTCTACTAACTTGATACCTAAATATTAGCATAATTTCTGAATCAAGCACAATCCTGAAATCAGGAATTATTGAAAATTATTTTAGGTGCCCTCAACATGATAAGGAAAAGCTGAGCATTTCTAATTTTTTCTTTTTTTTTCTGTTCATAGCACAGCCTAACTTCAGAAAAGTGAATTTCCAATCCATTAAAGTTGGTGTTCCTCTCCTTGCAGAGAAAAAAGGTCCATTTTTCAAGAGAGTCTGGTTTAGATTTTAGGTCTTTAAAAGCCTACATATGTCCTCAAAGCAAAACTCTGTTCTGTGACTACACACGTCAGGAGGAGTCACCTAAGGACAGGGTCGCAGATAAAGGTCACACCAAAGTCCTGACAGCCTCTAACGTTCATGAAAAGAGACAGAAACTCAACGGAGCTGATCTAAAGGGGCATTTTGCTCTATTTCTGTACTCATGCCCCAAAATACAGTAACTGTGTTAGTAATAAAGCCTGGCAAATAAATTCATCCTTTTACTTGCATAGTGTTCATATTTGTCACGGTGGTATGTAATGCAATATGCCATGCAAGCCTTTCCTGAAATTGCAACCAGGCTGCTGCTTCCATTAACCTGGGTCCAGACTTGCTGCATCCAAAAGTAGGAGGGTTCATTCCTCCAATAAACCAAACAGGGGGGCACAGTTGAGGATCGGCAGAGGTGTCAGTGTGGGAGAGCCAGCTTCCAGTGCCAGGCACGAGCCAAGGATGCCTTGGTAACCAGAAAGGCAGTGGAGAAAGTGTCTGAACATAAACACTCTCCCAATGGTGACAGGTGGTTTTTATACTCTTTTACTTAGTTACCCACTTGTATCTGTTGTCTATCTTTCTCTGTAACCATATGAACAGGATTTAAAAATAAAGATTAAAAAAATATTTTCAATCCCTTTTCCATATCAGCCTCCTGCTCCAACAGATGGCTACATGTGCCAGAGCTAGTTTATACAGTTTTCTTTCCATAAGTGCATTATTAGTGGTTTTGTGAGAACAGTATATTGTCTTTCTGAGTTTACAGATTTATAATTTTATTCTATCCTCCAAAACTCCCCCGATCATGAAGTTATCAAAGGCATATCCATAAATGCAGTAAGTCTTCCCACTGCCAAGATCAAATGTGAGAAATCTTGAGAGACTTGACAACAAAATGCCTATTCTTGCTAGATTCTGAGGCAGTCAGTAAGGTTTTTAAGAAAATAAATTGTAAACAACTACGTGCCTTGAAAATAAGTTCTACCCAGTTCCTTTAGGCTCCTTTGCCTATCCCTAGCGAGCCTCTTGATTCTTTCACAGTTACCATCGAGTACTTCAGACTGAAACTAAAAAAAAAATTGTCCTCTTACAAGCAGGAACTGCAACAAAAACATTGATGTTGGTGAGATCTGGTCATGCAACTGACCGTGTAAGACTTAAGTTCAACTACTCAGACCTTTTACACATATGCTCTTCACATAAATGCTGAAGAGCACTTTTTTTAATTAAAATAAAAGAAGGTCACGTAATCATCTTTGTGACATATATACATTTGCAGGTGGAAAGGTTTTGAAGCTATCTTTTGTCTGGTGTGATGACAACTGTCATTGCAATGAAGCAGCATGCGCGTTGCATGGTCATTAACAAATCAATGCCACTCTGACATTAGCTTCAGCAGCTGTTTTAAAAGTGCTTTGCAAGAAATAATTCAAGACTAGAATGATGAATTAGTTTGGCTCTTTTTCCTTCAGACTATTTCCTTCATTAAAAAAAAATCTAGTTAATTCATTCCTTTCCCTGTTTTCCTTCATTTTTCTTCCCTTCTTTTCCTTTTTAACTCTCTTTAGCAAAAGCCAGACAGTAGACTAGGTAGAGTTTCTTGTTTCATTCTGCTAATGCATTTCAAAGTTTCATTTTAGCACCAAGAAAGAAATCTCTACTGATCTTACTTGCTTCATCCCTGAGGTCAACAACCCTACAGGTTGAGAAATGCAGTTTCCAAGGCAGATGAATGTCACAAGGAAAGACAAGCTCTCTGAGCATTTCTAGATCTGCTCCTCTACATATTATCTTCCAAACCACTGAATTTGACAAAGCATCCTCTGTCAAATCAGCAGAGTATAAAGGTAGAGGCAGAAAAAGAGCTTCAGCTTTGTCATTACTCTCTTGTGTGAGGAGTTTTCCAAGATCTGAATAACCTACATTCCAACTCAATCTCCCTGAAATCTCAGTAACAGCCATCCATGACCATTCTGCCACTGCTTTCTTTCATGGGCAGTTGAGCGTTCAGACAAGGATGACAAGCCCAGTTTTGCAAATAATTAAATGAAAAGTCCTCATCTGTGTTTGGATTTCATATATACCTGACTTCTTTTTTTAAACTTTTTCTTTCTGTTTTTTTCCCCTCAGACGAATGACCTGGTTACAGAATTCTATAAAACTTGAATGAAAAGTCTCAAAGGAATTTTCTAGCAGCTACCGCAGGTTAGCCAGACTTCCAGCAGCACAATAACTTTCAAAGCAAAAAGGTGTAAGGGAGCATAATGAAACCTGCTTCTCAGTGCATAATGTGCTACACTGGAAAACATGCCATATCTTACAATTCAGAATTTAGTTAGAAGCATAATCAAAAATTATAGCATATTAAGTTACTCAGAATATGAATAACACTCTAGTATATCTTTCCTTGCCAAGATGTATAAAACTTAAAATGGAGAGGTTTCAAGCTTATACTGAGAGGAGCTCATCATAAGAAGGAAGGCTACAATTTTATAAGAATTCTATGAACAGAACAGAGATAATGCTTATTTTTTGAAAAAAACCTATGTATTTCAACAGAGAAGTGAAAATCACTGCTGCTTCTTTGATGTGTTCAAGCCAAAACATGCGCTGTAGTAGACTTATGACTGTGCTCAAATGAGTTTTAAAGAATAAGCTGTAACAGTACAAAGCACCCAAGCCTTCTGCAGTTGGTGACAATTTGCACCTCCAAAACTGTGAGTTCATCATGAATCACTTTCAACAAGCAACAAATTTCAAGAAGCAAATTGGTCAAAAATCACATCTATCATTAGAACATCAGTGTGAGAAGTCCTCCAACCTTACAGGACATTAAGCATCTCATGAAAAAATTGTCACAAAACTGAGAGTGATTGTAGATATTTTGCATAGCTTACTCTGCACAGCTGTTTGCCAGCAGTACAATCCCATTTTATAATTATATAATTTTATGTATCTGGACTACTTTTCCAAACACACAAAGTTCCTTGCAAACTTGAAAGTTAGGGGGCTGGTTCCACCACTTTCCTAGGCAGCAGCAAAACCAACCACACCATCATTAAACAGTAGAACTTTTCAAGACAACTCCTCTGCATTACATCAAAATAAAATTTCTATAGCAAATATTTACCAACAGAACCATTTGTTCATTAAAACCCTCACTATTTACAGGGAAGTCCAGGCAAACCTATTCTACACATACTCTCTAATGGTTTAAATATATTTTCTGTGTACTTACATGAAGATTTAATAAAATGAAGAACGATATATTCAAACACCCTAAGCCTGTAGACTGAAAAGCTTCAGAAATTAATTAAGTGAAGCTGAGCTTTCACAATATATAAATAGACAATATGCCTTTTCCTAGTGGTTTGACTCCCCCACTGCTCACCTGGCAACATTTGGTCTCTTCCCCTTCGGGTAAGTTGTATACAAATTAATATTAAATTACAAACAACCAGCACAGCAAAACTGAAATATAACTGACGTAAATTCTATTTCATTTCCTGGATAGAATGATACAGACTGGATCAAGAGCTTGCTGTTATGACATTTGTTACTAGCTTAGGTTCTTTTACATTTATACAACATCTAGCTTAAGTTTATCAAGTTATTTTTCAATCTGAAACTGCAACAGAACTAGCTGGCAGGATGAGATAACAAGTTCAGCTACAGAATTAAGGTACACAAATTCCAACAATAAATCCTACAAATATTTGCAAATTAAAAGAAAAATCTCCACACACACTTTTCACACTATTTCTTACTAGCACACCAAAACTAAGACAACTAACAGATAAAACTGCATGTTTCCATGTCCTCCACAGGCCAGTCCAGAACTGATAAAGCAACTTCAAGAAGCCCATCCACACAGGAATATAATTAACAAAAGAGTAAGATCACCAGCAATAGAGAGAAAGCCCAGCACTTACTTCTACGAAGGGCAAAATGATGTGTTTATGGAGTTGCTTCAAAAATTTTGTAATACAAAATCAACTTCCTGAATTCAACATTTAGTCCTACGTTAATTACTATTTCACTACTTGCTTTTTGCTAAACGGCTAAATCCAGAAATATATGTAGGTTTATATTAGGGAATGGAATGAAAAATATCAGTGAAAAATATGCCACACATCAAAGAGATGCATATAATCAATGATTCTGACAATATACAATACACTTCTGTCTAAAGCAAAAAGCAGTCACTGAAAGGTGTTTATTGAACCATAGCAAAATACAGAAGCCACCATGTAGGTGGAAGGAGCACTTCAGGACTGATGGAGTTGCTATTGGGAGAACTTGTCTTGACATTAACATTATAATAACAGTATTAAGAAAAACAAAGTCCTTAAGAGTCAAATTCTTAACATCAGTACATTCCTTCCTAACCTGGTAGCAGAAAAAAAAACTTAAGCAAAGGTTCTGGAAGCCAGTATGGACCTATCTAAGGGAACTCAAGTTCAAAAAATAGTAATTAAACTTTTCTTCCCAAACTAAGAACACCAGCTACTCTTTTCTTTAGTTCAGAAATAGGCTTTGGAGAAGTGATATTGCACAGACTCTCTGTTGTTTCAGGTAATATTTGCTAGGACACTCCTATTCATTTCAACAGGGATTGTAAACTGTAATTATCATTGTATCAATACCTGAAGCACTTAGGAACATTTTAACGCTAGTATTATCTAAGCAAATTTAAAAACCGTGTACAGCAGTCCCTGACAGCTGAGTATTTTTGACTTTCTGGGACTTCAAAGGGAAATAACCCCAACAGAGCTGTCTGGATCTGCGCAGCAGGTCCTGTGACCTTTAAGGGGCACATCTGCACTCACATTTATACTGAAGTTGCCGAACATGACTGCCCAAATTCTCACCTGCCCCGGGCTGAGTACTCACACACTCTCTCACCCCAGTAAATTCCTGCTGACCCTAAAGACCCACCCAGGGTAGCTACTGAAATCTGCAGGGCCAAATGCCCAGTGGAAGCATTACATTTCCCTTAGAAAACAAAATAATCCCTTACCCCTTCCCTCCACAGCTGGAGCCCAGGAGAGCTGCCCGTGCCAGCTGCCCCGCGGGACCAGCCGGGCACCCTTGCTCTTCAGCCTAATCACAGCCCATTCATGGCTCTATCCATGTTCTTGTCTGTGGGAGTTCTGGGAGAAACAAAAACTGCCTGCCTGACATAGGCAGAACACCTGCTCAGAGGTCAGCCCTCCAAACAGCCCATCAGTGCTAACAGTGTGAGTGGAAAGTGTCAAAACCTGTTGGAGCAGATTTGGTTTCAGAGATTTTAGGTACTGGTTTTGTTTAAGATGTATACAGCAAAAAAAAAAAAAAAAATATATATATATATAGGTGACCATTTTTGCTCTAGGACTTCAATAGTTGGCCAGCCTTGCACTTAGAAGAGATCTTGATGACATTTTGCCTGCTCAGCTACAACTCCTTGATGTTCTTTCTTCCTGGAGTCAGGGTGATTAAGGAGACTATGGCAAACCTGCACTCCTCAGGTAATCCCTTATTTCCTGCTGTGACAGACCCCAGCTGCACTAGAAAACAGATTCACACAAAGATCTTCATATTCATAGAGCACTTGGAAATAACTGCCTATTAAACTATGTATTTCTTCCCTTTCCCATCTATGTACTTAAGTTTTGGCCACATTTTAAGTTAGGTTTCCCAGCTAGTTAATTTGGGATCTGTGTTTAACTATTACCATAGGGAACATTATTTATCAATAAAATGTGCCCAAATTGTTATTCTTTTCTAAAGCTCAGAAAAATAAAATGCAAGAACTCTAGAGACAGTAGCAACACAGCAAGCAGAGATGATGACTTTAGACTTGGGGAGAAGAAACACTTGGAGCTAGAAAGATGATGGAAGCAACAAATTTCACAGATATAAGTAGACGAAAAGACAACACTAAGAGAAAACCACAATTTAAAATTTGCTTTAAAAAAATCCCTCATGCCTGGAGTTCCATTCATTGTACAATATGTGGGCAAACGCAAGTAGTTGGATTGCTTCTGTGCATTAAACAATGGTTTGCAATTTATTAATAGACATGACAATATAAGCAAAGGAAAGCTTCCATAAAAATCATATGAAAAAATACAACTGAAATAACTCTTGCAACAGAAACATTATGGGTAATTCAAAAAAAAAAAAAAGCATCTCTACTTTCTGAGAAAAACCTATGTAAATTAAGGTTATATATAGTATAAAACTGGACATATCACCTCATTTGCATTGCAGTATACACAGTATTTTTAAAGAAGGAACTCCAGCGAAATAATAATGAAACCTTCAGAAAATAATTGATGTAGGACTGAATCTTTACCCTTTAATCATATTCAGTGACAAAGAAGAAGAACCCCTTAATTGGCAAGTAAAGAAAAAGAAAACATGAATCCCTGTCAAACTAGTTATTTGATCCCACACTGATATACAACTGATCTCTGCTTGGAGTATAATTCACATGCTGCATAAAGATAAGCATTCCCCTTTAGGAAAAAAAGCCCCTTTGCTTTTGTCCTTAACTAGTAAGAGCAAAAACCATCTCTCATCACTTTACCATTACTACCACAGCTCATTTCCTTTAAATAGAAGAACATATGGTGAAATACTATTTTTTGTTCAGCTCCAATGGATTTCTGTTGAGAGTTAGTTTTCTATGGCTTGATCTACAACTGAAACACATTAGCTGTCAGTCAAGTCATCAGACATAATTCAAATAATTCCATACTATGGCCACATTTTAATCTTACTGTCTTGTACTAACAGTAACTGATGCTCTTTTCCTCCTCTCCTTCCCTGAACACGCTGCTGCTCTAAGCTTTCATATGTTGAAATATTCCACTAAGATCCAAACCGCTGTCAACACACTCCTACATAAGCATTCAAGAATGACTATCTGAAAAGACTACCTCACTTTGTGTTATATTAAATAAAGACAGCATGCAAGAGAAATAAAATCATGACAGAGGCTAACAAGGCAAAAAAATATTCTGACATCCATGATATAGTATGTATCTATAAAGGATCATTTTAATTTTATCTTCTACCACCCAGCAAATCTGTAACTGTTACAGACATTTATTCAGATATAGCAAGATGCACAGACTTGTTAGCAGAGATGAAAAAGTGGCTGATCACGTCCTTCACTCACTCATCCCAGAGGGCGTTCAGCCAAGCATGTATCGGAAAAAATTGCCCATACTATCCTCTTAATACAATTATAAATAAGGCTGCCAGAGAGAGAGAGATACAAAGCTGTACCGAGAAAAGCATCGCTTTTAAGCCTTCCCCTACCTTTTCCCTGGTATTTATAAACCGCAAGCAGTACTGCTGGGGAATCTCACCAGGGTGGCTGCCGAGAGGTCTCATGTGGCGTTCCCAGCTTCCCACCGCCTCCCTCTGCCTGGATGTTAAGCATTCCCGAGAAAACCCACCCTGACATGCACAGAATGAATCCTGCTCAAGTTGGAAGCATGTGATAACTAGGTTTCAGGTTGAAACAGGAAACCCCACCACCCAGTTAATCCCAGAGATTTAAACAAGCCCCATCTTACCGTTTTGCTGTTGCCCAGACCAGGTCAGATTCACCTGCAACTCTTTGGCATCTTTCTAGCAATGTTAGTGTTTGCAGTCAGGCTGGGCTCATTCAGCAACTGAATTCACAACATCTTTCTGCACTAGCAAGCTGAAATGGTACGGCTGTACTACAGCTAAGAAAGGGGGAAATCTAAAGCAGCAAACAAAGAAATCCCTCAAGACAGGGTAATCCCAGTGGAGTAGAATATAAAAGGTACAGATGAGCACCGAGGGTACAATATTTCTCTGTCTAAATTTCATCAGCAATACTATGCTCTTTCTAAAAACATTTTTTTTTTTTAAATATATGATGGACTTGCCTGTGGAGTTCCCAGAAAGGCAGAGTATCCAGGCTCTGCAGCAGCATTGCAGCCAAAGTAACCATGCATATGCTATCTAGGCAATTTACAGCAGTCTTTTTGAAAAGATATTGATTTACAGTGTAGCACTGCCTCAACCCAATACAGAACTGCAGCCAAAATAACTAACAGTGATTTCACAGGAATTAAGGGGAAAAATTCAACATTCAAAAAAGGATGAAACTAATCATTCCCAATTCAATTCTGTACCAGTCCTGAAAGATATCAGCAAGTTCTAGAGTGACAAAATGACATTATGCAAATAATCTGTGTGCCCCTAGAAACAAGCACTATGAATACCACTATCCACTTTTATAGAAACAATAAATATTAAAAATTATTTAAAATTTATTGAGTCAAAATATGAACTCTCAAGTTAGTTTCAGCATTTTAACGATGCAACTTAGTATTTAATTTATGAATGTACAAAATACACAAAGCTGTGAGTAAGCAATAGACACCTACTCCGTACTGGCAATCCACTACTCAGCCCAAGCAAGCTTGAGTGTGGTAGAAGGGAAAAGAGGGCAGCAGGAGCAAACCCTGGCAAACCCTCAGAGAGGGCTTCTCCAAGGAGGCAGTGCATCTTCTCCATCTCCTACTCCTACAGCAACCCCTGCTGGCCCGTGCTTCAGATGGCTCCGGGCTCCCCAGAAACCTCCTGGGGTTAGGGGAGCACTGGGCAGACTGTACTAGGATAGGGAATAGTAATGTGTACATCAGTGAAACCTGCAGAAGGAAAAGCATGCAGCTCAGCTGAGATGACATCTTCAGCATCCTGAAATATCCTCCACTTTGATGTAATGATGAGGTACAATGAACTAGCAGGCAAAACACAGCCCTGGCTCACAGCCCAGGCAGCTCCAGTGACCCTCATCACAGAACTGTTGGAAATGGGCTCCCCTGTAGAGCTCCACTTTGAAGAAAGCAGAGTGTGCTCAAACCCAACTCATTTTCTCAGGTCCTGAAATAGTCACCAAGACTCACACATGTTGACATACTTCTCAACTCCAGGCTCACACCTGAACCTAGCATCAGTGGCTCCAGTGACATATAAAACTTGAATGGCATAAGCAAATTCTATAAGATGATTCCAAAATTATGTAGCAGTAGTTATCTTTTCCCCTCAACTATTTTCCAACCTTAGTCACAGAAGCATCTCCAGACTTCTCAGTTTGTCAACTCAGTTTGTAAGCAGATAGGCGGCTTCAGATCTCCTGAAAAAATATGACTTCCACTTTCTTGAACAAAATTTTCTTCTCCTCTCTCTCAAGTGTGAGGCTCAGAAGAAATCATGAATAAGAGCTTCCAGTTGAAATTATGAGAAAACACTTTCACAATATTACAATTCTTGGCCTTATTCTGTCAACAATAAATTTGTCTAAGGCTGAGGGAGAACAGAACAAAAGGATGCTCAGGAAAAGGAAAAAAAGATGGTGAGTAAGCACCTGCAGAGGGTAATTTGTGCCAAACACAGGTACGATGTTGGGGAAAAAGTCGTGGACAGCCATGGAAAGAGGAAACACAGAAGGCAAAAAAGGCAAGGCAGAGAAAGAGGGAACTGCATTCCAGAAGCAAACTTGCTTCTTGGTCAGGCTGGTGCTGTGGCCACTTCCCTCGGGAGCTGTTCCAGTGCCCAACCACCCTCTGGGGGAAGACCCTTTTTATAAATATCTAACCAAAACCCCTCCAACACAGCTTAACGCCCTTCTTTTGGGTCCTGTCACTGTCACTGGTCACCACATAGAAAAGATCAGCACCTGCACCTCTGCTTCCTCTTTTGAGGAAGTTGTAGACTGCCATGAAGTCATCCCTCAGTCTCTTCTCCAGGCTCAACAGACCAAGTGACCTCAGCCACTCCTCATACAGCTTCCCCCTCGATGGTTGTTTATCATCTCTGTAGTCCTCCTTTAGACATTCTCTATTACCTTTATATCCTTCTTATACTGCAGCACCCCAAACTGCCCCCAGCACTTGAGGTGAGGCCACCCCAGTGCAGAGCAGAGTGGGACAAACCCCTCCCTTGCTGCCAGGGCACAGCTGACCCATATTCAACTCACCATTGTCCAGGACTCCCATGTCCCTTTCTGCAGGGCTGCTTTCCAGTCATTCTCCAGTCTGTCCACACTTGCTTGACCCATTCCAGGTGCAAAACCTGGCACTCACCCTTGTTAAACTTCATACAGTTGGTTACTGCCAAGGGCTCTTAATTTGAGTAAATCTCTCTGCAGGGTCTTTTTGTAGTGAGATACAACCCACACAAACCTCCCATATTTAAGAGTGAATTATTTTTACTCTACTGAAAAAATTGAAAAAAAATCAGTTATTGCATTAAAGCCCTTCTTGTTGCCTTTGTCTTAGACCTTGTTCTCAATTCCACCTTCTATATAATTCCTTTTTACATGTGAGTCTTGTTAGGAAGTCTTTGTTCATCCATGCAGCCTTCCTAGCATTTTTGCTTGACTCCCTACTATTCTTATCCCCCTCCTTCTCTGTTAGCCCCATCCCTTGCCCTACTCCTAACCCCATTTGCAGACTGTGGTTGAACATAACTTGGCTAAAGCACAAATATGTGCTCTGCGGCTGCTAGTGGTACCACAAAGAGGACTGGGGAACCTGTCTGGAAGGCAAAGGCTATCTAGAATTAAGAATGGAATTGATGGAACACACAAAGGCCCCTGTAGCATGGGACTGGGTTTTTTCCAGGGGGGTGGGAGAGCAACTAACCTAAAAAAAAGTTTCAATACAGTAACTAAAAAAAAAAAGTGTAATAACCGTGGAGTTCAATTTAGATTTTAAAACTCTCCATGGAAGCCAGCTGCAAGTACAAATTTCACATTATCAGTACTTTAAGTCCTGCCAACACTTTCATCCCAGGGCAGACTGCAAAATATTATGTGGCACATGGGAGCAGTTCTTTACCTATAAGGAGGTATCTTCAGAGCTTTTCAAGATAATATCAAATTGCTACACTTAAAACATAAAAATTACACAAAGTCACAGCTCTGATGTTCAATCAAGTAAAAATGCAAACCATCATTTACAAATATGGTATAGTAAAAAAATGCCAGTAGTTACTTCTGTTCTGTGTGGTCATACTACATATTAATAAAAACAACTTGTAAGTAATGTCCTGTTTCCATTAGTCTACACTGAGTCATCTGAGAGGAAGGGAGACAGGGAGCAAGGGAGAAAGGGAGCTAACACTTCCCTCCTCTCCAAGAAGTAATAACCAAATGCAGTAATTAGTAAAAGTTTCATACATTCATATGAGTTCATTTTCTCCTCATAGAACAAAATGCATGGCTAAGGAGAGCCACTGCTTCTCAATACAAACCTTTCCATTTTTGACAACTGCAGACTCAATATACAAGGAAAAAATGAACACTTCTGAAAATTCACGCACTTCTGAGTCAATTAGACATCTAGCCAGTCACTTCACAAGCCATTGATAATATTTCATTAAGAAACTGTTTAATAAGACGCTTAAGAAATTGTGTCCAGAAACTGAGTGTTAGATGGAACACCTGTCCAAGCCCAGTTGAGATCCTTGCTATCACAGGTGACCATAAAATATGACCCCCTTCCTTAAATCGAGAAGTTTGAGATTAGATTGAGTTAGAATACATAGAGTACAAGAAGACATGACCTTAATAAAACAATCCAGCAGAGATACAAATGTATTGAATGCAAAGAAAATAATTTTTATCTTAAGATGGCAAGTGAAGCAGTGGTAATATTGCACAATATTACACTTGCAAGTTATTCCAAGCACAATATCCTGTTAAACTTGCTTCGCAATACCAAAATTTGCACTACACCAGATGCATTATCTGGTATGGTGGAACTTCACTTAAATAGTCACTGTCTGAAACAAAATACAATGCAACATATGCCAATTAGTTTTGCAACTTTTTAGACAAAAAAAAAAGATTTTGTGGGTTTAGGGACTGATTCCATATACAGTTTGCATTACAAAGCCTCCCATGCTTTGTCTGCCAGCTCTTTTTATTCCTCAATTTGTCCTTTCATAATCCACAGTTGGGGAAGACCTCATAGTGCTTCAAGGCTTCCTCACAGAGCTCCTGGGCTGCAGCAATGTTCCTAAGCACCCCTTCCAACTTCACAGATTTCATGGCGACTCCTGCTGTGGGGGCACTGCTGTGAGCCTTTGCCTCCTTGCTCTTTCATATTCATTGTTCTCTGACTCAAGCTTCATGATAGCCAGCCAGATATCCTCACTGTTGGGGTTGGCCTGGAAAGCCAGGGCAAAGATGCTTCTGGCTGTTGGAACAACTCCTGTTGGCCATTTAGATTTAGCTCCTGTGAGCCACAGCACATCTGCTTTGGGACAGTGAGCAACAGCTCTCTGCAAAAGAACCTCCAAGGATTCTCATGGTTCTTTTCAAAGTAGGCTGCTTGCAGCCACACATTTTTCAGGCTTGGGAAAACTTGTAAGAAATAGGCATAAATGGCTTAAGAACACTCCAGAGCCCTATAAGCAACACAACTGTCTGCATCTTTCATCCAGGTTGTTTTTGATCATCTTCTTCAGTCCCAATCCCAATCCCAATCCCAATCCCAGTTTGCATGATTCGCTGGCATGTGGCCACACTTCCAGCTTTATCACATTGATCAGCATCTTGTATCTGGTGCTTCTTGTTGCATTCCACACTGTTAGACCTGAGATGTGATGGCTCTGTCAGTCATTTTCTTCACCATCTGGTTGTTTCCATTGGCTTCCTCCAGTTTGGCAGCAGTAATCCAGAAGTGGCAATCCGTCAGGATATTCCCCTGCGTTTTGTTAAGGATTTTATGAGCATTCTTGCATGCCTTCAGCCTTGCCAGCACCAGCCACAGTTCAGCACTGGTTGGACATGACTCCACAGCCTGGCTCAGCATGACCCTGGCATCCTCAGGTTGCTCCAGCTCCACGGCTGCTTTCTACAAATGCACCGAGTTTGGAACACACTCAAGGGCTTTCCTAAAGACACGTTTCTTGGCACAGATATCCATCTCCAGCTTTGCTGCTCTGTTATAAATGCAGAAAGACTGTGGAAGGTGCCGGACTGCCTGGGCCACAACAGCCTTGGCTTTATCTCCAGGTTGAAGCCAAGCAGCTTCCAACCAAACATCTTCAGTCTTAGGGCACATCACTGCTCCTTTCATGATGTGGTTTCAAGCCACCTGGAGTTTGCCAGCGACCTCCTCCAGTTGGGCTGATGCTATCCAGGCTGGATGGTGAGGATTAGTCTCTTCAACAGATTTCAGGGATAAACAGGCTGTGTTATCATCAATATCTCCTCCATGGGTGGGCATCATGGAATTCAAGTCTGTCAAATATCCTTTCAGATCCACTACAGTCTGGCCACTGAGAGAGTCTGATACCTGGCTTAGCCTCATATCCATCAAGGTGCTCCTGGCTTGGTCAATCTTCTCCATATTCAATTCACCTCTCCCAGGTGTCATCAAGTCTGGTGTTACTCCTCCTGAGTTTGGCGCATTCATTCCCCCTGGATATGGAGTATTCAATCCACCAAACTGTGTCTGGTGTGAGTCCATGGAAGTACGATTCTCCACTGATTGTAAATGCTTTGCAAAGAAGCTTCAGGGACAGGAGTCAGCTTCTTGTATCATGGATTCCTCCGATGTTTGTTCCAAGATGTTGGCTTGGAATCACCAACCTCTGGAATACTCAGCCACTCCTCCTCAAGTAACCTCTGCTAACTTCCATTTCAAATCTAAGAACTGCTGCTGAATTTTAGGTTGCTCCATATGATATTTTCCTATTTCCTCTTTTTCTTGTTCTCTTCTCTCTTTTCTGCCTTCATCCATCCTGTTATCCAAAGCCACATAAAGAGCATCTGCTTCCTCATCACCTTTCTCATAGGGGCTACTTGAGAATAGGCTCCCAGTGTAGCTCTTGGAATCATAATTGGTGTCATTCAAGTTCTCATCTTCATCGTCTGCTGTCTGGTTCTGCTTCATCCGGTCCCCCACAGTTATCTTCCCCAGTGGGGCATGATGGTCATCCACAGGGTCATTGGCACCTCAAGCAGGGCTGATGTCAGAGTGGGTGGCGAAACCTGTGCCTCTGCAGCCCAGCCCCAGCACACAGCCCAGGGGTGTGGGCATGCCCAGGAGTGGCTTCTTCTTGTGGCAGTGGTGCCCAAGTTTCTAAAGCACACAGTTTATACATGGTCAGATTCAGGCAGGAATGCCCAGCACCTCCCCCAGAGTGGGGAATTTCACAATGGAATGATGTAATCCTATAAGTCATAGGATATTCTGGGGAGTCCTTGATGGCCTATGTGGTTACAGTTGCCCAATGGGGCTGTTGAGCCATTATGGCCCACCGGCAGAAAGGACCCCCTTAGGCTGGGTGTACTTATCATGGCTGAGTCAATTTGTAAGACAAAAAACCCCTTGCTGCCAAGGGTTTGCCTCTTTCTCTTCTCAAACACTCAGCTTGCAGCCTGAGGCTGGGTATGCATTGGGCAGCTGTTGCAAACGACCCACCAGTAACAGTTCACCAGGAATAATGCAGATGGAAGTAGAATACCTAGTTTGGCTACATCCCGCAATGTAACCCAAAACACCCAGCGATCTGACAATACTCATGTTTGCAATCCAAAGAACAATAAATTAAAAAAAAAAAACAAACAAACAAACAAAAACACCACCAAAAAAAACCCCAAAAAAACCACCCCAAAAAACAAAACCAAACTAATCAGTAAAAGATAGTAATATTTCTTGACACACATTTTAATGCTGAATACTAGAGACAGAGTTCATAAAGTTTTTCTTCCGAGACAATTATAAAGAATTAACAATAGATGTTAATATCTACCGGTATAAATCCCAGAGATGAATCCCTGAAAATGTTTCATTTTTGAGTTACATATATTGCTACAGCTGATCTCATAGAGGGACAAAGCTCAGTGATATCCTATTTCAAAGTCATCCACAGTATTTTAGCTAGGAGAAAAAAGCTTTCTAGTAATGAATTAAAACTTAACACAAAACGATGAGTTCACCTTCATCTCTTTCTTAAGTTTAAATATGTCATGCACCAAAATTCTCATCTTCTTTGAAAGCACTAGAGTTTAGCCTCCCTTCATTTGCACTTTGAGATACTCACATGAAAGGCTTTGGGTTTGGGTCCATATTGGGACCAGTTTATTTAATATCCTCACTAATGATATAGATGAAGGGATCAAATGTACCCTCAACAAATTTGCTGATGACACCAAGCTGAGTGGTGCAGCTGACACACCTGAAGGACAGGATGCCATTCAGAGGGACCTGCACAAATTTGAGCAGTGGCCCATGGGATTCTCATGCAGTTTAGCAAGACCAAGCACAAGGTGCTGCACCTGTACTGGGGAAACCTCAGCTATTCATCCACACAGGCTGGGGGATGAATGGACGTGGAGCAGCCCTGCCTCAAGGGCCCGGGGGTGCTGGTGGGTGAGAGGCTGGACATGAGCTGGCCATGTGCACTCACAGCCCAGAAAGCCAAAAGTGTCCTGGGCTGCATCCAGAGCAGTGTGGGCAGCAGGGCAGGGAGGTTTTGTCCCTCTGCTCTGCTCCGGTGAGAGACCCCACCTGGAACACAGCACCCAGCTCTGGGCTCCCAGCACAGGAAGGACATTTCTGTTTTACGAGGCTAAATATTTAATATCTTTATAAAAACAGTATTTCTGCAATAACTTCATGACAGCTATAGTTTTGTTCTGCTTTCTTTTCCTATTTGTTTCTGAAGGTTTACCTGTTTTTTAGAGAACTGCTTAACACCTGATCACTATCTTCACACTGCTGTCCCATGATCCTACAATTCTTATCCAGAATAATATAATTTGTTTAGACTCACCATTACACATGCATAGCTGCAGTTAATTTCTTCATATGCACTGGTTTATACATATCAGCATGAAATACCTGTAGAGAGCAGGTTCCCCAGCGAAGAAGAGAACCCTGGAAACATGCCTTGGGAAACGCCATTCTCAGTGCCATAAGCAAAATGATCGACATGCTCTCTATGCAAATGGTTACCAGAAAGTTCTTAGTTCTCTGTGTTATCATAGGTTGATTTTTGGTGCAAGAATTTTAGTATTCTTAATCGTTGTCCCCCACTGGACCCTGCCCTGGACCCCACCCTAACTCCTTACCCACACCAGGGTGTATAAGTGCCTCTGTCTGACCCTAGACTCCGCCTTTGGCCTCCTGCCTTTTGCCCCTTGTACTGCCTTGATCCAGTTTGCTCCGATACAGTGGATACCTAATTATTTGTTATTTCTGTATTATTAAATTTACTTTTCGGACAATGGATTGAAGCTGTCTCTGTCCATTTAATTAGCCAGTCAGGCCAGAGTCCCAAGGAAACTCAGAGGGGTCTGATCATCTGGGCTCAGACTCCAGGGAGTTTCAAATACCATTATCATTTTATTATCCAAATAATCTATATTGCAAAATCCCTGGGCAACTTTTGGCAGTTCAACTAAATAACTTTTTTTAATACATGAATTTTTCATCCCTCTTCCATGTCTTTATCTCCTACCTGGAGGGTTAGTTGCTATTCCCCTCTAAGTCTCAAAAGTGGGTATTTTACTGGTTCTACATAGCATACATAGCACATGTGACAGATGTATAACCATCACATAAATCATAGTGACTGGAAAAGCTGATGATAGCAAAACAATGGGTTAGATAGGGACATGTTATGAGATTAAACAAGTGGTTGACATACTAAACAGAAGCACTCAAGTAACCCCTGATTTAAGAATATTTTTGGTTCTTATGATAAAATATGAGGAGCAACTGTGAGAATCATCTCCCCTCCTTCCAGTTCTATTTGTCTAGAGGGCTGCACTACCTAATGGACAAGGTTTTCACTGCAGTCAGCAGTCACCCATACTTTTGTTCTTTACTAATTAAATTGGCATAGAATGATGATCAGCAAAAAGGCACGTCAAATCTCAAAGTGTTGCAATGCTGAGTCAAGTACTCACAGGAAACAAGCATCAGAAGTGCAGGTATTGCACTAATATTCATCTGTTCTTTGGCTAAATACAAAGGGTTGGTTTTGACCTATAAAACCCTTTATTGTCTGGGTCACTACCCCCTTGCAGATTGCTTTGCTTGTCCCCTGTTATCTCAGTAATTCAGACAAGAGGGTTGCATTCACCTGGGCATTCTCACTGAAGGACACTTCAGTCTAGAAGCTGATAAAGCTTTAATGCATGTTGAGCAGCTTATCTATTTTCCCAGGACTTCTTAGGTGAGAAATAGAAAACATCTCAGGAGTGAGCTGCTAAAGATAAAAAACTTCAGAAAGGACAAGAGAAAAAAGCCTCTTCCACATACTATTAAAAATACTTCTACGAAATACAGTTAGTGGTGGCACAGCTGCTGCAGCTTAAATGTTCACAGCGCACCCATCCTCACAGAGTATTTCACCTAAGCGGTTTTTTCCCTCCCCAGACCATCTCTTCCATACCTCTAGAGCTGAACTCCATTACAGTATGTTCTCAAATAGACTCCCTATTGTCCTATGATCTTACTAAGTAGAAGAACATGGATTTTCATGTGATGGAGCACAGTGGCTACAGAGGGCTGGGACAGATTTAAACATCAAGAGATTTATTCAAGAGCAAACATGTGGCCTATAAAAAAAATTCAAGAAGCCTCCAAAGTTTTAATAATTTTAAAAGGAACAAAATACTGATTTCAGAGCAGGGAAAGAATTTTCCTTACCTTGTTTTAGATTTTCATTAATTTCTTGAAAGGAAATTTTAAAGGAAACATGTTGTTCCAGTCTAACAAATTCAAATTCACTTTTAGCTAAATGACATGGAAAAATATATTGATTAATTTCTCTAACTTCTATCTCGTATCAAGTTGAAGAATCCTATTACATGGGGAAAGAGAAAAATTAAAGTCTATAACAAACAAGGGGAAGGATTCCATAGGACTGACAGGTTGAGGGCTGTGAATAGACATCTTCTTCCACTTAAATCACAGCTACAAGATTTACAGCACAATGCTTCAAACCAAAACTCTACAAAACACTTCATCTAGTTTTGCATGAGAGCTCTCTGTAGTATTGAGGTGTGGGAGGGATGTGCTTCCAAACAGTGAGAGAAATCTGGATAGAGGTGGCCTCCAAATTGAGAGGCTCATCACCTTTCCAGGGATTGAGGTAAGGCTGACTGGCTAGTATTTCCCTGCTTCCCCCTTGCTGCCCCTTCCAAAGGTCTGGATGATGTTTGCTTTCTTCCAGTCTCTTGAACTGATTATCGTGACCTTTCAAAGATGATCATAAGCAGCCTCCCTACAGTGTCCACCAGCTCTCTCTTCCATTCGTGGATACACTAAACCCACTTGCAAAATCTTCTGGGGGGAAAAACCCAAACCTGGTACTACATTTAATTTGTGATTGATTTAGCAGAGATTAGTATGAAAATTACTCTTGCCATACCATAAAAAAAGTCAAATCCCCTTAAAGCAATAATTCTCACAATCTACGATGTCCCATGACTATCTACACGCAGTTAAAATGATAATAATGTGTTCTTACCTTTTTTTTCTAGAAAAGACACAATAAATTCTCAAAAAATGGGAAAACATGAGCCCTATAGTTCATGGACTAAACTATGTAGCAGTGAACACACTTTCATAGAAATTTCTTGTTAGAAGCAGACTCTCCGATGCTTGATTATTCTGTTGTTCTTCCAAACAGTAAGATGTCTTATGTGATACTTAAAAATAAAATTAGCATTGCCCTAGCAGCTTAGTCATTAAAATAGGTCTTCACTCTATTAGACTCTTAATAGACAGAGAAGCATTTTTTTTGTTCACAAAACCCCTTACAGCATCAGGAGCAAAACAAAAGTTTTACCACAAAAACCCATAGTGCATTTAATGATGAATGGTAAGTGGAAAAAGAAGTCTAAAACAGGAGAAGCATCATAACATATAAATTATGATTCCTCTAGAGTGTTTCAAGGACAAACTGCAACCTAAAGTTTAACTGAGGAAAGGTTTGAAGGCCTCAGAAATGTAAATGCTGCAGAACACCTCTTTTGAGGTATGACTCCCAACAGAAGCAGGAGAGCCTTTATGCGTACGGTTCTTCAGCATAAAATTATGGCTGTTGTCTGAAAATTTTAACAAAAATGACTGAAAAAATCCTTCAATGCTTTTAGAACTTATAATATTGAAGGCTTATATATGTCTAATAGAATATCTATCTGTCCTCAGAAAGAGTACAGAAATAATTTAAAATGTAAAAAGATAGTACTAGCAGAAACAATTACTACAGCCATAAAAATTCAGACAAGAAGAATCCAAACTAAGATTCCACTGAAGCCACAGTGGTATAAAAACTCAACAAAAAATCACTTTAAAATGTCTTACAGCTGCCTTTGAATTTCATATGCCAAACACAGATCTGACATTTCCAAAATAAACAGTTTCCATTTGAAATGTTGCAATAAAAATACACATCTCATACTCTACACCTATACCAGGGGTGTTTATATTCCTGGAGAGTCTCATTATCCTCTGTGCAACCAGTATCTTGAGAGATAAACATACAAAAGGCTGGTTGTTCTTTAACTACCCATGACAGCACAAACCACCAATTACAACACATGCACAGATGGCTAATTGGTTTTATCACAGTTTTCACAAACCTGAGAAGGGGGACACCACCTTTCCCAATTTCTCTGAAGGTTAGTGTTTGCAGTACAGAACCAATTCATGTGTTGAGACCCCTCGGGTCTGGTTGCCCTACTTGGTCAAACAAAAAAATAAAAACTTGTACAGTAGTTTACATGATATGCTCAACACCCCTGATTAAATTTTATGCAGGCCTTCAGTACATACACTGATTTTATCTCTCAGTTACTTAGGAAATGCTAAGAAGGTTGTCACATAAATGACAAATTCTAAACATTTCAGAACAAGTACAAAGTTTGTGAGACTCACAATTGATTTGTCAGGAATGGCGACACTGAAACCCCATTAGAACAAATGTAAGAAACAATCTTCAAAGCTAAAGATAAATTTTAACCGGGCATTGTGGTTCAAATCTACCGTATGTAACATTATTTCTTCCTCTAAAATACCTGATGATATAGATCTCTTTCAGCTATATTGTTAACAGGAGGACTAGATCACAGGCCTCTGTAACTGAGTTTAAACAGCAGTAACAGCTTCCATCCCACAATCAGTTGTGTGTAAGTTCTGCATATCAGTGAGTTTCACACCTATTTGCTGAAACAGAGTAGGGAGACTGAGGCCTCCACAGAGAGATCTGAATTCCCTAAAGGACCTCCAAATATTAGAGATCATCTTCTCCCACAGTCCTAGACTCTTGCCCATCTCCCTAAAACCTGCTTCTGATGCTGCCTTTGCTCCTAGCCCTCCATACCCACTCTTATACTTTTACCCTCCATACATACCCCTACGCACCAATGTGCTTTTCCAAGATCTTCCTGAATCCTCCAAATTCCTTATTAGGCTCCTTTTTCTTGGAGGATATTTCATATTCTATGTTTTATATATTAGAAGCACTGAATATATTCAGGGGAAAAACAGTATCTTTGCTGTCACAGTCTTCAGGCATCTCAGATTATCACCTGAATCCTGAGGAGATATGTCCAGGAACAGTCTGACTGACCCTTCACAGATGGAAGTTCCTTTTTGTGCTAGCACATGCACAGGTAGGTTAGCACAGGTCCTTTACAGAACTGCAGTGTGCTTTTACAATAGGAAATCCTAGAAAATTTCAGTTACTCTTTAACTGAAATTATAAGTCTCCAATATGCATTAATTAAGAGTATGTTTCAGCATGCCAATTTCAGGAAAATCTGGCTAAAATTACAAAGCAGAAGAAAAATCATGGCAATAAAGTCTAGTCCTTTCCAAACTTTAAGCATTTGAGAAAATGAAGATGTGTAATTTCTAAAATTACCAATCATTCCTACACCACCTTAACTTTCCTGAAAATTGGCATCAACAAACTGATGCTGCATTGGGGCTTACAAAATGCACTTGGCTGTCAAGTCAGGAGAACAGTTCTGTCTGCTTCAACATGGACTATGGGATGCACCTGTACTCCTTTATTAACATGAAGAGAAAGCAAGCAGAATAATTTGGATTTTTTTTCAGCATAAAGAATAAAGGGTGCCCTTCATCTCATCCTCAAAAGTTTGTACTCATTTTTAGGCTGGGGTATTTCTGCTTCAAGCAAGCACTGAAACTAAAATGACTCAATTTTTTGATAGACTTTCTTATTGGCCATGTATTTTTAAAAAAACAGCTGGCAATTAGGGGTCAAGCAATTCAAATCTATCTTTAAAAAGTATGGCTTAATAAAGTTGGCTCACTAAGGACTGCTTATTAATATGATTACCAGAAAAGGCTGCCAGTAGTATTTACAGAGATCTGAAATAAATTCTTGTACTATACTGGAATAGTTAGACTACCCTTTTCTTAACCTTGTCCTTCCCTGCTAGTAGCAGATGTCTTATCACTAAACAAAAGAAATAGTCTTTGCAGTCACATCATTCCAAGGATCATGCCAGGCCAGAGCACTGCCATTTCCCAAGTCATTTCAATGGAGATGAAGAAGTTATAAAGGCTCTTTCACAAGACGGGGGAGTTTAGTACATGAGAGCACGTACCAGCCTGGGAAATACGAGTTTCCAAGTCGGTATGTTGTTTCATATGAACCCAGACTTCAAGGGGTTTGAACTCAGGATTTGCTTGTGCTAAATTAATACTTTAGCCTCTCTTGTGACTCTGCCAACTGCATTCCCCTAAAGCACAACTTTTGAGAGGTCGGGGGCAGGCTATCATGGAATAATAAACTGCATAATATGGCATAAACAGTAGGAAACAACACAGATCAAGTGCATCCCCGAGGTCACTTTTGAGAAATATTAATTTACATTTTTTAATTGCTGCTTTTCATTTCAAACCCAGGTAATATAAACATCATTAAGCCTGCCCTTATCAAACAGCTGTTCTTTAACCAAAATCTGAAGTTAAAGTAATAAAAATGAATACCAATTAAAGGTAAGAACCCCTTTCCATACAATGCACTAGGAAGCCTGTATATTAGTAGTAGAACAAAACATCTAACCGGAGATTTCTAAAAATGCCAGTAAAAACCAGACAAAATAAAAAACCACTTTATTATATAAACATAAAGTTAAAAACTCCACAAACCCGGGTCTTCCTCTAGCAAAGGCCAATCCATGAAGATACATGAAACAGAACCATTAATACATACATAGTGTGAAAAAAAGACCACCACAGAATAAAGCCAACCCTCAAAAAACAAACAAAAAAACCCTCAAAACAAACACATAAGAATTTATATCTGAAGTGCTACATGCATTCCCTGAATCACACATTACATGTAACTGGCATACTTTAATTCATGTGATTCCTTTCTGAACTAACCCAGATGTTAATGTAAGTTTGGCGTAAGTCCAAGTAACATATTAATATGATAAAAAATTGTGACTACTCCCCTTGTTCTTAAGGTAAACAATTACAGCTAGGGAAAAGGTAGAATGGTGTACAGTTACCTGTTAATTTGCCATGCAATATGTGGTTTTACAATAGTAAAGTATCTTTAGAGCAGAACCAAGTAGTAGAAAAAGGGCTTTTCCTTAGACTGTCTCATGAAGGCCTTTATACTTAAAACATCAGAAATGAAGTGCTCTTTCACAAGAAGGTGCCAAATTTTAGTCTTGGCAAAGGTTCATTTCATTGTTTTTGACCAAAAGGCTAAAAAAACCACATGAATCCAAAAAACACATTAGAAAGGATAAAACTTCTTTGTGCTATGGGAGTAAAGGAATGCAAGCAATACTGAATAACTTTTGTCTGGTTTCATCTTTGTATTTGTAAGGCCATCCTCCCTAATACACTAACAGCTGAATATCTTCAAGATGTGCTAAAAAATCTATCTTCAAAATCCACTGAGAAAAAGACTAATTTCCTTCTCCCTCAGACGGAAAATTAAGGCTCACATGTTTAATAACTTGCTAAAAGCATCACAGCACTTTCTCTGCAAGAAGAAACAGTATTTGAATATAGGTTGGTTCTGAGTTTTAAAGTACTGTGAAATCTAATGCATTCATTTAGTTCTGGCCTTTTATACAGATTTTATACTGCTATCAGGATGTCAAATTCCAATGAGAAGTTTTCCTTCGATGTCACCTTAATGTCTTCCACTCAATTGAACAACCTTAGGGTTTTAAGGTTTGCTATTAAACTATTACTTTGGCTTAACACCAGCATCAACAATTAGTATTAAAGACAAGAAATAAAATTAGATCTGAGGCATTGTGCACTATACCATAAACATGTCATCTTTACTACCTCCTTTCACATCTCCCTTCTGAAAACATTGCCTGCACTCACTGCAATCTATTAAGATATGCTTCTATCATAACATTCCCTCTAAAAAAGAAATTGTTTCTTAGTAAGCACTGAACTGCAACTGATTGCAAAGCAGCCATGACTACAGAACACTAGCAGTATTTTAAAAGCCATAGCATTCACTCATGCTATAACTACTGCAAACACTACAAACAAAACGTGCTGTAATTCACTCAACTTAATGGGAAAAGTAATGCCATTATGGAAATGTGTGGACATTGCACATAGTGCAAGGTCAGTCAGCAGTGCTTCATCTCCATAATGTCTGGCTCCTTGTAGGCATTTTTAAAACACATTTCATAGAGTGGGTTTTTTTTAAATTTGTACCAGAAAAAAAATCATAGTTGTGATATAGAACAAAAATATAGAAAGTAATTTCTTAAATTTAACTCAGTCTATGACCTTCCTGCGTCCCTACTCAAGTGCATCCCTAACTGGATACACCCACAGACTCAGACACACTGACATTTGCAGACCACCACACAGCAGCCAGCTCAGAGGCTCGCACTACCCTGGTTCCACACCACCTTACACTCCGTGTCACCTGCGCTCACTGACCCAACCACCAACTGCTCCAAAAGTGCTTGAGTACACTCTGCATGCGTGATACCAAAATGCTTCTGAAGCAGTTTTAGAGTAGACAGTTCTAAAATATGGCCTCCTAAGCTGAAGCATTATAAACCTACATTCATCAGTCAATCAAATTTAAATAATTTCAACCTTAATTCCTCTATCATATTTCATGTTAAACATGTTATGAAAAAACCCTTTTTCTATCTGCTCTCAGAACTGACACTGCCCTTTCTCCCAAAATTTTCAGTAGAACATGAACATTGCCTGACTTTAAGTCACCAAAAATTTAGCTTAGCCTTCATGAGTAGCAACTGCAGGAAAAAGGCTTCAAAGAAAGGCGCTGACAAATCCAGATAGAAGTAATATTTTCATGGTTACTAATGACAGTCAGAAATCAGCAGAAATGCAATGCACTGAGCTCACAAGAATTAGCATTAGTGGATCAGCATTAATACAGGCAATAAATTTGCAAAGTGTAATGAGGTTTCAGGAGACAAATAGGAAAGTCAATGCACATGACTCCAGGCTTTGTTTCACCTCCCTCACAACTGTAAAAGTCATGACTTTACTTACCAGTGTACCTTTTATATAACCTGCATGGTAGACTCAATTCTTAGGGAGGAGAGGGTTGTGTTTTCTTTTTCAAAACTGCTTTTATTCAGGTATGGTTTCTTGTTTTTACACAAACAGAAACATAGATCAGACACGGTTACATAAGAAACAAAAAAGGTCATGATGGGAAAAGATTCTGCAATAAGTACATGATTTTGCTGAGAAATGGCAGCACTGAATTAATATAATTAAAACTGTTTCTTTTACTTTGTAAATTTACCTCCAAATGCAAATTATCAGCAAATTACCTCCAAATGCAAATCTGGTGGCCTGTTCTCAGACCCATCGGCTGTTGACTTCTTTCATGAGCTGTGAGTCCTCAAGTAGACACCTTTATTTACAGAACATTGTTAGATTTAAGATTTGAGCCCACAGCCTCTATGTAGGACTTTTTACCTTCAAGAATAAAAGCCACTGGCAGATACAGAAGTTTGTCCTCCTTATTTCCATAGAAAATGAACTATAATTATCCCTTTTAATCAAGCAGAAAAACTTATTTTAGAACTTATAGTAAGTTCATGCCAAAAGATTGTCTTTAAATGGATATAGTATCAGTTGGTAATAAAAGAACTGGTTTTGACCAACTGGAAGTGTTGTATTAAGTTTGCAATTTCTTTAAAGCAAGAAATACACAATGATGAGCTTCAGCAATTAAATATGTATTCATAATTTCAATTTACATTTTATTATTAAAAACTGAGCAATTGAGGTCTAATAAATAGAAATTATTTCCATATAATTTGTCTTAAGCAGCATTTAGAAGGAAACTGGAACTAAAATGGATTGATACCATGATTTAAGATGTTTGAGTAAATAAAACCATTTTAAATGGTAGACAGGAAAAACCACAAAAGTAAATTTCAACTTTTAACATGTACATTATTATCTGCAGTTATTAGAAATCAGAAAAGCTCCTCATTGTTATTTTTTGGTAATTGAAGAACTGGTACACGTCATCGCTCCAGGCTCACATTTGCAGATACACTGAAGATGAGAACAAAGCATCCTGATTTTCAGTTACCAACTAGCTTCCAGTTTCTGAATGAACTAGTTATGGAATTAAAAAAAAAAAAATTGAAAATTTTAATTCTGCAGAAATAACTATTGCTGTCAAAAACTGATTCAACATTTGAGAGGTTAGAAGTCTGGCTTGAAACTTCAGCATAACAGTATTTCTCATCCCACCCAATTCAGCTTTCAACTTTCTTTTCCCAGTCAAAACTATTCTGAATAGTGCTTTAAAGATTGTCATAATATTAAAAAAATTGTAAAATTTAGACTTTTTTTTCACTCATTTGTATTTAAAATGCTTTTCTACCTATCTATCTGAATAATGCTAAATCAGTTTAGTTGTATAAGAACATACATAAAAATACTTTTCCGTGGCAGGTTTTGATGCCACCAAAAATACAGTGAAAACCTTCTACTGCTCCACTGATTTCATTGCAGTCCCAAATAAGCTACATTTCACATTAGTCTATTTGTCATATCAGAGCTTACCATTAAAACATTAGCTCCACTTTTCATAATCAGCTAATAACGGAAGTATAGAAATACCTCCTCTAACGACTGCAGCTAGACAAGTGTTTACACTCCTATCTGACTGTGAAGCCCCTCTGTCCCTGCTCAGTGCTGCCAAGTGCTCTGCGGCAGTGCTCCAGCTGCTTCCCCGCTGCACAGCTGGTGCAGTCAAAACCCTCTGCTTGCATTTTACCCACTCAAATGGCTGCTATCCCGGGGGAAAAGGCTGTTCCTCTGCACACAGCAGACAGGCATTTTTCAAAGACCTGATACTCACCTTCCAAATCAGTGATTCAAGTCACTTATCTAGTCTTCTGCTCAAAAGCATGTTATTGAGACCTGCCATTTGATAGAGCGTGCCATAGGAAAACCATAACAAACTGGGAACACTTATTTACTTATTTATTTAAATGGACTAACATGGGACAAGAGCAGTCTGCACTAGTCTGTAACACAGGGAAATGGACGGCAGTAAAACTAGCCAAAAAACCAGGATAAATTAAAAAGGGTTGAAGCAATTTTAGCAGATGTTTACTAAAGGAACACTCAAGGGACAAAGGCAGTGAAGGTAAAAATGCCAAAAATAATTTTAAAAAAGAAATAAATTTTAAAAAGGAAGGCAACACTTTTGGCAAGGAGAGGACTGATAGATGGATGCAATCAGGTTCTGTAGACCTCTGAAGCTAAGACTTTGAGGTTTAAAGTAAAGCAGGAATAAAAAGGCTTTATCCTAAAACACACCTAATACCAATTTCCTTGTTTCACTTGAAGATGCTGCGGTGTTGTATCAGAGAAATCAAAGCTCAGTACCATATGTATGAACCCTCTTTATCTAAAAGACTTAAAAGACTTCAAAACGGCCTAACTCACATAAAGGTGATATTATCAGCCATTAGACAAAAGCCAGCCTGACTTTAAGGCATGCAGACCACTGGGAAAAAACCATTAGCTGCCACAGAAAACTATCATGTAAGGAAATTTCACCTTTAGTCAGAAAATGTGGACACCTGCTCTTCCATTATTTTTCTGAGTAAGAGAAAGGGAAAACAATGAACATTAAGCTTCTTTCCTTCATGAATATATTTAAGAGTCATTCTTCAATGAACAATTTGATATACTATATTCTGAAGCTTTAGGAGATTTGTGTTAAGTGGATTCAGCAAGCAGAAGGGCCTTGCTGTGGATGCCAAAGAGTTTTTAACCCACATGAAAACTGTGGGCACAAAACACAAGCAGCAAAGAAACTGCTCATATAAAAGGCCCAGAGGTTTTCCACATTCACACATCAAAATTAACACTTTAAACCGTTCCCTGGTAGTTAAAAGCTGAGTATGACACACTGCAAACACTTCAGCAAAAGGGATTCTAAGCACTTTCGTAGGTTCTATCATATAACAGAGACCTGAAGAAGAAAAATATCCTTTTTACTGACACATAGCCTTTAAAGAAGTCAGCCA
Organism: Donacobius atricapilla; assembly: GCA_013397315.1. Lineage (NCBI taxonomy): Eukaryota > Metazoa > Chordata > Aves > Passeriformes > Mimidae > Donacobius > Donacobius atricapilla. The sequence goes on along the minus strand of WBMY01004999.1, from coordinate 7,024 downwards.
TTTGCAAAATAAATTTTGGCAAATAACACCCACAAGGCAAAATACTTGTCTAAATATACAACCTAAAAGATTTTTATGCAATAGGTGAAAAAGATACTTTTCTTCTAAATCTCCTCAATTTGCTCCACAGACCTTTCTTGAAATAGTTTTTGTATGATATATTATTATGAAACAACTTCCATTTTTGCATCAATCACACAGCCGGCAGTTTTCTAAGAGTAGCCAATATAAAGCTTACTTAATCACCTAATTTCCAGTTGCACTCCTATAATACATCATTTATCCCAGTAGAAATCAGTATCACTGAATGGTCTACAATAATTGACTTACTCTCTAAGTAAGTACAGGGAAAAAAGTTATGAATATAAAGCATTATTTTCTTACTATCTGTATATAAGGCCCTCATGCACATACATCCCTGTATTGCACATAGAGGGAAGGATGTAGTATGTGTACACACCACAAAATAGGGCTACATAAAGATAAGGCTACATATTTAACAGACTGCACTTGCAATTATCATTTGTGGTTACACATCTGCTTCTCAGAATAGTGATCACACTATTGTTGAAGTCCCACCACACCACTTTATGTGCAATTAAATCTGAAATAGCACAATGTACTCCCAGCTATTTATAACAAAAAGACATTCTAGGTTTCTTATTTTCATTTCATTGCACACATACAGAACTATTAGCACTCCGTATCAGAGGCATGAACAGGTGGTTCTGACAGAAAGCACAAGGGTGCGTTGGGGGAGCGGCATCCATGGAGGCAGCCCCCATCTCCTTGAGCAGGGCTGCTCCTCTGTCCCACCACCACAAGGCTCACCTGCATCATCAGTGCAGCTGAGTCACAGGCAAAGGGTGACTGAGTTACCCTTCCCAGGCAAAGCAGAGATGGGAATGGTTTGTGTAATGATAAATGTATGTGTCTTGCACAGACTCAACCTAAAATGCCAACCTTTCAGTTTTTGTGCAATACTCCAAGAGCCTTTTGTGGAATACCTGAAAGCCACTGCTCATAATAGTCAAAACAGAGATTAAGATCTCCAAAAATATTTGCTCAGGCTTTCCAGAATCCTGCCCCAGAGTCTACTAAGAGCAACAGGGTCAGTGAAGCAAGTGTTCAGCCAAATGAGTAATGCTTGGAGTCAAGAAAACAGCCAGGCAGGCACAGATGTTATCTAGGTTGCTCTTTTAGACAAACAGAACATTAAGGGCTCTGATTCATACTTTGCAATAATCTCTGTCAGAACACCAGCTACTGGTGCTGAAGATCCAGGTGATGCTAGAGAGACCAGACAGCGAGGAAAAAAATCCAGCACACACATTTATTTTCAAAGGCACATACACCTTTGATATTAGGCATTTATGTAACAGCTTCTCTGCACCAAAAATAAAGTCAACATCATTTTTCCCAGAAGCTTAGCCAACCTCCCCTCCAAGGACAAGAACAGGGAATGCTGTCAAACATCGAACCCCACAATTTTCCTTAGTACTGTGATCCTGAATTAGCGCTTGGCATCCTCCTCTAAACAGTTCATGGCAACCACAAGTGCCTCTGACAAACTCTGGCTATAGAAAAAAAGACTGAGGTAAGCTGCAAAACAATTTCTGAAGTTTCTGGGTAATAATGTGGTTAGATGCATAAGCAGATTATCAACCGTGTTACAAATGTGGAAATGCCTTCACTGTATTTGAAAATACCATAATAAATGTGAACTTCATTTTCTATAGGGAGCAGAGCATTGGGGGGAAAAAAACCACACCCAAAAGAAACTAAAAATATTTTAACTTCCAGAAGAAATAGTGTAAGGATATTTTTTCTCTTTCAAGCATTTCCAGACAGCCTGAATTCAGGCTTGCAAATTAGACAACTAAGTACTGACATGCTCCTGAAGTAGCTTTTGGGTGACATGAAAATCTCTTAGAAATGGAGACAGTGAAAGGTCCCTGATGAGCAAAGACAGTTCTACCCTTCCTCAGAAAAAGGCCAAAATTACAATCAAGGAACTACAAACTAATCACTCTCACTTAGGTCCTTGGAAAAATCATGGTACAAATACTCTTGGAGCACATTTCCAGGCTCATAAATGGGGTGGTGACTGGAAACAGATGGCATGAATTTAGCAGGAGTAAATCTTACCTGAGTAACAAAATTGTATTCTCTGCTACAAATCTTGACTGGATTTCTGGACAACATCAGAGCGATGAACACCACTGACTTTAACTAGGATTTGACAGTCTCACACAGAATTCCTGTGTTCAAGTTAAGATGTTACATTCTGGATGGACAGACAACTAGTTGGGCTAAAAAATATTTAGCTAGCTGTGCCAATGGGTTGTACTGTACCTGCAAGCTGGTAACAAATGAGGTACTGCAGGGGTCCATCTGGGAACATGCCCTGTTTAATAGCTCTGGAGGAGATGAGGGAGCGCACTCTCTGCAGCTGGTGGGGTAGGATGTCAGTATCCAGGGCTGCTATCCAGAAGGACCTGCACAGGCTGGAGAAATGTCCTGATGGAAACTTCATGCAGTTCAAAAGGACATACAAAAGTTCAGCATCTGGGAGTAAAGATGCCCCCAACACTGTCTCCTCCTTCCAATGCTGTGGATGGGTGCATGGGCCAGATCTGCATACACAACCCTGAGCAGGGTGGCAGACAGAAGCTCCACAAAACCCCCTGCCCACAGCAGCAGTGGGGGTCAATAGCTGGAACAGGAGCCAGGGAACTGACCCTTCCATGATCTGACAAACCCCTGAGTTCAGTGGAGAGCACCCTAGGTTGGGGGCTGGAGAACTTGTCCTGTGAAGTGGGTATGATGGTCCAAGGTTTGCTTAGCCTGGAGAAGAGACATTTTCAGGAGAATTTAATAGCAGCTCTCCAGTACCCAGTATCTACAAGGAGGTTATTAAAAGACATATGAGCCCTTTATGATAGTGTATATTGGGAGGAAAAGAAACAACAAGCATAAACTTGTTTATGAAAGAGAGGATACAAGGAGTAACTTTTCAACCCTGTTGACTGCCAAGGATTGGAACATGTTATATCCAGAGAGGTTGTGCAGTCTCCATCTTTGAAAGCTTTCAAGATCAACTAGAAAAGGATTTTTCTTCAAGGAAAAATCTCTGAGTAATCTGGTCTAATTTCATCACTGATTGTGCTTTGAGGGGGTGGTTGTACAAGAGATATCCTCAGGTCCCTCTTGACCTGAATTATCATACAATTCCATAGAATTCTTTCTACTGCTGAAAAGACCATTCCTGCAGTAAAGTGCTTCTGGTAACTCACTGGAAGCTGAAAGGGCACGGTATTCACTAAGATGGTGATGCTAACTGGACTACTCAGTGCAATTCATCTACTCGTACTTGAAAGATTTCCAAATGAGATTTGGAACCTATCAGAAAGAAGTTACTAGAATGTATACATTTGTCTTGCTTAGAAAATCATGAAGCAGCTCTAATAATACCTGTTTAGTTAAAATATGATACACAACTTTTTATTTTGCATTGTAAAAGGTTTCAGTATCTACAAATTAAAGTCTTTGTGAGTCTGGTATCCTTCCTACATAATGAACAGAAACTGGCCAGCTCCCAAACAGCCTCATTGCAGAGGCCAGTCAGGGGAAATGACTGCAGGAGAAAGGGAAGGTCCCTTCTCACATGTAGAAGTACTGATTCAGAGATGCTCAACACTCAGCATATCAAAAGAAGAAATGTAATATTTTTCTGTTCAAGCTGGAAAAATATTTCCTAAAAGAAGTACCTTTAATTTTGGTAGGAAAATTCCCAGCCTATTCAATTCACCATGATGCAACGCATGTTACACAACTGAGAAAGTTTTCATTTCATAGCACAAAAATTAGCCAGCTACTACACTTCCTAGAAGAGAAAGAAACATGTAACTTTTGGTCTATGCTCCTAATGAGAGGTAATTTTCATTCCCAGAACAGGGTGATGTTTTATGAAAATTTTCCCCAAGGAAAAATCAAGGTGTTGTTGTGTCAGCTTTTTATGCAGCAATTCAGCAGCTGAACATTTGCATTAGAGTATGATACTGGTGACGATTCCCTTCTGCAATCATTGGATATGCTCCATTTCTCCTCCAGATGGTCTTCTACCAAGCCCACAAAATTGTCTGGGAAGCTGATAACCTTTTACAAATTGACAGCTATCCTAACAGTACCTATAGTTTCCTGACATTTAAAGAATACATAATAAAATACTGGGGTCCAGTTGTTTTCATTGTATATTTTGGCATTTTGTTTTGGATTGGGGTTGTTTTTGTCATTTGTCGTTGTTGGGTTTTTTTTCTTATTTTTTAAAACTGTATTATCAGAATCAGGCTAACAAAATTATGAGTGATTTGAAGAAAAGAAAGAAAAAAACAGGGGAATCATGTCCTACATCTCTATCTGGGCAGATGCCTCACTTGTTGGGGAGTGAAGAATGAAATTTGACCCTACCTAAACGTGCTGAGCATCACTCTACTCCATATGGAGGGAATAAAATCCCAGCATTGCAACAGTAGCAGACATCCATCCACTGGAGCAAACTGCCCATTGAGACATGGGAGGTCAACAGACTGTTAAGGGTTAACACTAACTCCAAAATTACCATTGAGAAACCTGAACAGAAAAAAAGACAGGGTTACAGAAATTTCCAAAGCTCATCTGCTCTTAGCTGCCTTTCCCTCTCTATGAAATCTGAATACTTTATTAGTTTTTTGGGTTTTTCCCATTCACCCATGTAACAGAGAAAACAGCCGTTGACTGAAAAGCAATAGCTGGTCCCACCGAGGGTTATGTTTTCATTGCTGGTCAAAAATCTAGAATTAGTTTTATAAACATTGTGTAATTGACCTGTGAGGTTCAATAGCTCAGAACATATTGAACAAAGAGCTTAGCAGTATCCAAGAAGGGATTGAACATAATGATTAATAGCCTCTGTAACTAGACTAAAAATTGCAAGAACCTCAGCCTTCATGCTCCAGGGCACAGACAACCAGCTGAGATCAAGCATAAATTTCTGCCCACTATATTACTGTGAAATTACATGCACTGAGAATAGTTTACAGCTTTAGAGACTTGCGAGACTTTTCAGTTTCTTCCACTGGTTAGAAAGCATCTATATCCATCCTTAAGCATCTTGGAAAGCAATACATTCTCAGGGAAGAACTGCCTAAATTAAAACAATTTCTGACAACTGTACATCTCAATTGATTTTTAAACTTTTTAAAACTAGCTAATGCTCCACAATATCATTAGAAAACTGACTCTGAAACTTCACTGTTCTTCCTTGATGATTGGGAAAAGAAGCCACACCACAGACACAACTTCAGTCAACATCCCTCCAACCCCAAACACACACAAACACAAAATAAAACAGTTCCAGTCAAATCCTTTTTTTTTAATGAAAGCTGGTTGCACCAGCTTTTCTAAATTAGTCTGCTCTTATGAGAAAGAAGCTGATTTTTCAGTATAAAACAAACAAGAACATTAAAGCGCTTCTAGTTTTCACTGAAAAACTATTTCTATTTACAAAGGACCAGGTTGTATTCTACCCACATTTTCTTTCTGCTATTCATACATCCATGGGCTATATTTCTTATATGAACCAGGCTTTCTGTCACAACTGTATATGACATTCCCATAATCTATTTTCCTATTGTAGGCATCACGTTGAAGTTAGAGGCAGACTTGGCAATAGATCCGCCATGCAGCAACTGCCTGTTAACTTGGGTCAATGCTGCACGGGCACTTCCAAACCCGGTAATTTGGGAAAATACTATTAATCATCCAGATTGTCTCAACAGGTAGGAATTCTCTCAGCTGTAGTATTTACATTGACTTAATGGTTCTTTTGATTTTCAACTTCAAACACTTACATATTTATTACTATTTTTAACTGTTATCCTTCCATATCCATCCCAATGCAACCAAATTTGCCATAGCTTGCTACAGATTTTTGCAGTTCCAATAATATTTCATTCTTTACTAGTGGTCTCCGAAATCCTTCTTGTTTACCAAAATCTTCCACAAACTAAAGGATACTGCAACATAATGACCCATTCTAGCAATTTTGCTACTAACATAAACATTTGGTGTAGGGGTTTCTTTACTTCATGACCAATAAAGATCAAGTTCTCATACAAAAAGTATATCCTTATTATGGAATAAATAAAAATATATATACAAAGCACACTAACTATAATAATATAATGAAGTAAAAATATACAATTAAATGAATCATGGGCAACAAATGGGCAGAAAGAACTTCCATTGCCATTGACATCTGAAAAACCTGAGTACTGACATATAACACACAAGAAATTATTCTTATGGCAACAAGCATACAACAAAAGCAGAGTATGAATGTGTGGGGTTTTTTAATTCAGTCAAAGACTACCCATCACTCTCAGTCTGGAAATCTGGACAGGAACCTTCTTGATGCAAGCCAAGGCTCTATTAAACTGACAAGATATTTTAACAGTCCACTATGAAGAAGAAGCTGAAAAGCCTGAAGCCTGAAATATAACACTTAAAATGTAAAGGGAAAATGAAGCAGAATTTTTGAATTCTTATAGAAATTCGGAACAGGTGAGGCAAAAGATGAAAAACGTGACAGGAATCAAACAGCATGTTACCATGCAGGAAAGCACTGGAAGGAAAGGAGGACATGGGAAACAAGAAGTTGAAGGGCAAATGTCTGACAATTTGATTTTCAGTTACTTTCAGTCACACAGACTCTGAAGATGTCTGACACTCCTTTATTCAGGTGAGGATAATAAGCTATTATATTGGTTTGGCATGAATGGTAAAAACCAATTAGTGATCTGCTTTAAAACTCACAGCCAGGTTGGCCAATTGGATACAAGTGTACACCTCTGGGACACATGCCTTAAATACAGGTGAGATTTTGGAAAAGGCCTCTTTTGCTCCAGGCCTGCCATGAGGTAACATCGAGGGGGGCAGTGGGGCCCAGCTTAGGCCACGCCGCCGCCCCCAGGGCTGGGATGGG
>WBMY01004998.1:21825-62249 GCA_013397315.1 Donacobius atricapilla | reverse complement strand
TTTCCTGATAATTTAATATTGTAGGCTGGAATATTAAGTTTGTTCTTATTTAGAATAAATTCAACCTTTTTATTCTGTAGTTGTCTAAGAATGTAGTAACCTGGATAAATGATTCACCTAGCTGATATGCACTAGGACTTTTTTCTGCCCTTAGTGATTCTGGATTTAACTCAATTGTTTGTGTGGTGTGGTATTTTTGAAAAGAAATAATGTGTTGTAAAAAAGAAGCTGAATGCTTCGAAAGTCTACTCTTGTTGAAATTAAGTAGGGTATATATTTTGGAAGGTAGGAGACTGAATATTATATTCTAGTATAAATCTTTCCTTTGGAATCAAACACTGCTATGACAAACTAACATTACAAGGAATAATAGTAGATCTAGATGTTCACAGCATTTAACTAAGTGAATTAAGATGGGTGAGCTTCACTGTTTGTGTACAGCTCTACACCTTGTCAACACGATGGCAGGAAGTAACAGTGTCTCAAGGCTTATCTGCTTCTTAAGATCAGTATTCTGCTCTCTCTTCCAAGGTTAAGGTCAAGGCCGTTCCTCAAATGCTTTTATTTTAATAAAATAAGAGAAAGACTCAGAGTTTTGTAGAAAACTCATTAGTGCCATAAGGCAGCAAAAGGTCACAAAATGTCTTTCCTCGGTGAAGTAGCAAAGACCCTTATTTTTTCAGTAATTCATTGTCTCAGTGTAGATTGGAAGAGCCCTTGACATTTCCAGAGTTTCCTTGTTGAGCTGAAATAATTGCTGTACACATCACAGTTCAAAAAAAGAGGAATCAGTGTAAAGCACATATGTAAAAGCCTTGTAAGCTCACAGAGCCATCTGCATTTCAAAGTGGCTGTACCAGGATTGTTCTTTCTTCCAGAAATATTTTCATGAACTTTCACATTAAGTAAGGCATCAGAGCTACAAATAACTGTGCAGCTTCAGAAATGTGCCTTATAAATGGGATAAGCCAATATAAAAATTCTATTTCTATAACTGAAATAGAAAAATCACTTTCTATTGTCTATATGCTATCTTTCAGAAGACACTGTAGAATATGTATTTTGTTCACTATAAAAATTAAGGAAAATCTGTAGGCTTTAGAAAAATGAGCAGAAAAGGAAAAATGAATTGACTTTATCTGGGTGAAGACATAAAAGTGTAGATGGAAGAAGGTGCCTCATATGACTCCAAGCCTTTTCAAAGAATGTGCAAGACTCTCTTTCTGGTGAGGAGAATTGTCTGTCTGCTGTAGTATAGACAGTCATCTAAACCAGCAATCCACAGCACTGCAGCAGGCCTAGAAAGAACCTTGAGGAACGTGTTCAGCTCTCACATTGGTAGTGTTTGTTTTTTGTTGTGAAGAGGGAAAATGTTACTTAATGAAACAGTGCTATTCAAAGCTGCCTTGGAATTTTTAGCTTTGATTTCTGAGAGATTTTTTTGTCTTTGGTGCTTCATAAGAAGGCAAAAGTCTAAGAAGCACTAAATAATATTATGATTAAAGGTTTGTTAATGTACAACCAGCAATGTCTACACAAAAACAGTCTGCTCCTAAATAAGATACTCTTATATATACTTTCTTTAAAACAGTCTAAATGACCTGCTGGGGCTTTGATATTTAAATTTTCTACTATATTTATGAAGACACTAAAATATATGTATTTTCTGAAACATTCAGTAAGCTCTAAATTTTGGTTTTATTCTGGATGATGGTGACTGTAAATGTTAAGATAAATATCCATAACATTATTTCTTGCGTATTTCTCCATCTCTTCCCAAGACTTTACTCATGTAAGGAAGAGTTAATTCAGAGACAATACAATGAAGTTGGTTCAAATCATATTCTATGAAAGGATATATCCCAAGAAGGAACAGCCTATACATTTGCAATATTATCCATTATAATTACGAAATTGAGAACAGTTTCTGCATTTTTGTGGAAGTTACCCTGATTTCATTTTTGCAGTTCATTGACTGAAATTTGCTGAAGTTCAGCAGTTATCAATGAAGGCCTTAAGATAATTTGCAGAGTGTCAAACGGATCACAGTGAGACTGGCATTTTTAAGCAGAGCTGATTCTAGGTCAGTTGGCTGAGCTGTCTGCTGGAGGGGAGCTGAATTCAAGAGCTGAATCAGTTGCTGGAGGAACATGAATTGTATTCATGCCACGCTAACTCTATGCTCTTTGCCAAAGCAATAGGGAGAAATTCTTGAAACTCCTTCTGGAGTTTGCTTTGTCTTGTGCATTTCTTGATGAAGACGAAGTGACAGGCTGCTCCACAGAATCCAATATAAGGTAATTCTTGTCATGAGGTTTCCATTGTATAAAATGCTAAAAATAAACTTGCAGTATAGCACCAACAAATTTATAGTTCATCCAAGTGAAACACAGTGCAAAGTTTTCTGTTTGTGATCAAGTGAGAATTTTGCTTGGGGAATCCTTTTCTACTTTAATTGAATACTTTTTCTGCTTCTGTAGCTGTAGGAGAGAGGAAGTTGTAAATGGAGAGTTATAAATCTATGGCTGTTAATAAACAAATGTGGCATTTTAAAAGACCTTGTGTTTATAAATAAAAGATATATGAAGTCCAAGTGTATTTTCTAACTGCAAAAAATGTTAACTGTAACCTTTGTCCTTTAGCTTTCTTACTTCTCTATAAAGTTTTCTTTGAAAATATAGTCTTATCTTGCAGGTCAGTAGTTGATTCCTCTGAGTAGTATAGGATTTTAGAGATTTTAGTAATAAATTATATTACTACATTAGAGACAATCCATATTTTCAGTGTAAGTAAGAGACTTGATTTAATATTTATAAGTGGAAGTGAAAAATTTAGTAGTTGCACTGCTCTCAATACTGTAACCACTGTGGTCTGGGGTATATAATAAAAAACTTCAGTCATATTCAATATATTATTTCCTGGAATTTAGAAGGAAAAAAAATGTCATGTTCAAGTTGGTGCTTAATCAAAAACATAAAGCAAAGAAATTCAAACAGAATGAAAATCCATTGGCATTTGTGACACAGTCTGGAGATCCAACTACTTTTGTTCTGTGTGCTGATGAACAGGGTAGATGGTACCATTTTTTAATTGCTAAAGTGGCCTCCACTAGAAATGGTGTATTCTGAAAGCTATTTCTGTATTCTTATGTTCCCTCATTAAACTTTCCTGCAACTTTTTTCTGTTTTCCCCATATCCAGGTACTTAAAAACTGGGAAATACCAAAGGAAATCTGGAATTTTTTTTTTCATGTACCATTCTGGTTTTTATGGTGTAATGTAGAGACCTGGGATTTAATGTATTTGTAGACTGTCTGAAAGTCAAACTCTAGGCCAGATCACTTGCAAATGAAAAATATTTTGCATCTTGAATGCTAGAAGAACATGTATCTCATTGAAGTAGGATTTACAGAATTGTAGAACGTTGAGAATTTTTTACAAATGGTGTAACTTTACGTACTTTCTTATATAAATTCAAAGTTTTATGTACAAATTTGGTGTTAGTGTAAATCAAAATAATCCAAACCCATCTGGATATCCCATAACTTATTTTGTGTGCTGTCATTCAAAATATTTGTATGTATCACATGACGTGAAATGTAAAGTACAGACTTCCACAGAGCTGGGGAGAAATCTCTCCTGGAAGATGGGAGGTGACTGTTCAAAACTGTTTGTAACAAACAGAGTAACTCAGCTGGTTAGGGCTTTTGGTGTGGCCTGAGAATTTCCTCAGGGAGGAAACTATTGGACAGTTGGAAAAATGCTGCTGGAGGAAAGTTCAGAAGATGTGGTTGTGGGAAGCAATGCTGACCACAAAGAAGAGTTACTGGGTGGCTTCCTGAGTTTTACTGCAGTGAAGTTATGGCTCGTTTCTTTACTCGGTGTTCCCATGTGTGGATCCATGCTCCTATAAAGGATCAAGTGTTTGGTTACCTGTTACCTCAAGTCTGCCTTCATTCTGCTGTTTCAGTGCTGCAGGGAAATTTGTTCAAGCAAACACTTTTTCAATTTTCTAGAATTTCAGAGCATAGTGACATGGGTTTTGAAGCAGGGAAAATTACTCTGGAATTAATTTTCATCTGCTCATCCACGAGGCTCAGTTTTTGGTGTAATTCATGGCATTGTGTGTTCTTATTTTCTTAAACTCTTTCTTTTGAGAATTGGTAAATCATGTATTGGCGCTTTTGTTTTGATTTCAGAATCACTTTTATTTGAGGAGTTGATTAAAGCTTATGTGCTGTTACCAGAAGTGATTGCTGTAAATGCAAATGGGGAAGCCTTTCATATGACAGTTTTGTGAAAACACATTGTGTCTACTCAACTGTATGGATAAAGGGGAATTTAGCTTCATTTATTTGATTAAGAGGAGTTGGTAGGGTGTAAATTCCTTGTTTGTTGCTGCTGATGCTTAACCAGTCTGAACCAGAGCCCACTGGAATTAATGGAAAGGTTCCCATTTGTTTCAGGGTAGATTTTTTCAAGCCCTAACAGACTTCCTGCTGTTCCACAGTTGAGCATTAGTAAGGCACAGGAAGCCTGCCAATCATGCAGGATTTGAGGGTGTGCATGTGGTGAGATTTCTGGGAGGCTGAAGACTGCTGTCATGAGGGTAATTTTTATGTGGAATTTCATAATATTTAAGAAAGTTTTTGATTTTTTTTTTAACCTACACTTCTGTTTTATAGCATAAAAATGGGGCAAGATGATTATAAGGAGTTTGCATTGTCTATTTTTAAGAAAGTAATTACTTGTGGTATTTTAACTGCTTGGGTTTTCTTTTTTCTCTTTACTGGGCAACATGTAAATAAAAATTTTAAATCTTGATAATAGCTTCAAATAACTTAGCTAAGAAAAGAAGCTTTTATTTTAGTGGAAGCAGTAGGAGTATGATTCAATTATCATTTTTCTGGCAATGCAAGATGGTGAACACAATAGGAATTTACTGGATTATTACAGTTGTATGTTGATTTTAAAGATGATAAAGAAAATACTAGAAAATACTCTCTTTCTATTTGGGTTTCATGTGTAAGTGGGTTTTGGTTTACCAGTCCCAGACTTCTGTCTGGGTGTCTCTTCTGTGGTTTTGATAGACTACTAATCAGATCACAAGAGGCAGGGAGGCATATGCATCACCTTACTATGAAAATAATGCTCATTAATGCCTGTTGGTTTTAAGTCCTCATGGAAGTATTGTGCATGGTTTGGTTTAACTATTAAGCAGAATTCTACTCTGCAACATATATGGAGTTGTTCACTTCTCTCTAATAAAAAATATTTTTACAAAATAAGGAAGCTTTTTTAATGCCTAAGAGTATACTCTCAGCACAATTTGAACATCTAATTTATCCCCTTGAGACTTACCGCTGCCATGTGACACTACCTTTTAAAGGCCTGTCTGTTAAGAGTGAGAGTCTTCAGTGAGCTGACAGCCAGTATGCACAAGATCGAATTATTTTCAATTATCTGCAGTAGCTTTTCTTGAACATATGCATGAGTACCACTTCATTCCCTAAAGCTGCCTCACAGCAAGCACTGGTTTCTGTAGTTCAGTAGTTTCCTGCTGTCTCCTGTGAGGTGCAGTCTTGTAAGGGCTGTGTCCCTTGCTCTGAGGCCGCGTCTGTCAGAAACCCATGATGGGTGCTTTGTGTCACACCTGCAGCTCTGTGTGTGTTCCTTCAGCCTCTGTTAGCAGAGAGAAGTCTGAAAACATGAGCACTTGCAGTGATCCTCCCAAGAGTCTCTGAATACAAGCAGGACTTTGTGGCACTGCTGTCTGAGTCACAGTTTTGCTTACTGATAAAATGCCATCTCTTTTATTGCCTTTATGACCTGGGGTTAAGGATGTCAGGGGCCTGGCAGCTCAGAGAGTTGTCCTAGCTGTTCTGATTGCTGAGATGTGATTAAAAGATTTTAAGAAGTGATAGAATGACATGGAGATTTTCTGTGAAACATCTCTGGTGCGGTTCAGAAAAAGAAAACGCCACTCCATTTGTTCAGAAAATGTAGTCTAGTCCCACTGGAGTATGGCCATTCCTAGCCTCAGAAGACAATCAGTTTCCTAAGTGAAGAATTTATATCTCACTCAGTGTTTCAGCATGTTTGAGTTTTTCTCATTGTGGCTATATGGTGTGCAGTAGTGCTGCTCCACATTTCAGTCACCCTGAAAAATACTAGAAACTGCCTAGGTCATGGAATTTCACTCAAGATACTTCATGAGGTCTCCGTAAGAAGTTCAAAGTACTTGAAATATTTGGCCTGCATGTTTAAATGGTATGTCCCCTGTCATTTAAAACAATAAAGTTTTGATGACGTGATTGCATTTGGCCAGTGTCACACAGGATGGCAGGGAGTAAAAGCAACATGGTCCCTGGAGTTCCATCCATAGAAAATGCAAATTTAATTAAGTAGGGTGTGCATCTAGCAGAGGAGTTTTATTCACAAGGGACTGCATGCCACCTAACCTTGCAACTGGTTTCTGAACTTCCTCAGAAACTCCTCTTGTTTTCAACATGGGAAGACCAAACTACAGTTTTCCAGTTGAATGGGGCTTTTTGCTTTGTGAGCAAGTTCTTTTATAATCATTCCTTTCACTCAGTTCTCTTTTTGTACAAAGCTTACATAATTCTGAAAAAGTGTCAGCTCAGTCTGTTCCAGGGTTTCACTCTTGGTTATGAGGGTCACAAAGGCCATGATTTTTTATGTTTATATGAATTTCATGTTATTTTTTCACACATGCTTTGCTTTACCTGCATCTATGTTAAATGTCATTGACTATTTTTTGCCTACTGCCCACCTTCATAGAGGTCTTCTGTCATTCTTCACAGCCAGTTTTAGATAACCATCATTCACAGTCTCTGTCATCTCACTGTTCATTCCCTTTTCCGGGTCATTTGGAATATGGTCAATGGTATAGGTCCCAGCACAAATTCCTTTAGGAAATCAGTGGTGGCCCCTCCAGTGATGAAATCAAAACTGGGTTTTTTTGGGTTTTTTTTTAGATGCTTTTCTGTCCAGTGAGGCTCTTTCTATCTTTTCCTATTGTTGCTTAGTTTCTTGACCTACATGGCCACGTGGTATGAGAAGTAAACTTTTGTTCCATGTGGATTCTGTTATCTGTTATTTAAGAACTAGAGTGGAGTAACTAAAGAAGTTGTAGGGGGTGTTGCATAGCCAGACAAAATTTATACTGAAATACCAGTCTTGAGAACTACAGAGAAAAGATTTAGTTAATAAGAAAATATCTAGGGAATCTCTTTGTGCAGTATACACTACACACACTGGAAGGTTTCAGACTATAGAGACATCCAGTGTAATAGGTCCACACCTGTGTCACAGGAGATGCTGGTGATACTCCTATTTGGGCTGAATGATCTTGAATGTGCTTTACACCTGCAAAGCAGTAGCACCTGTTTGCTGTTTGTTCAGATGTGTTTTTTATTTGGACTGCAAAGAGTGTGAGCCATCTAAAATCTTAGTTGACACTGGGTTTTGTGGCTTTTCTTAATACAGACCTTTCAGTCAAGCAAGTTGCAATTAAGCTTGGAGCTTTTTTGTGATTATATTTTCCGTGTTGTATGGCTGCTACATTATATTATCAGAAATACAAGTTTAGCTATAGAGAATGCTGATATTTTAAATTTTTTTTCCTGTGGGAAATATGCTGAAAAAGGTAGATAACTTCTTACATCCTTGTTTTGCAGATGAAGAAACAACAGTAGAAGCTTCATTTGCTTGTGTTTTCCTAAAGGACACTGATTATATGCAGCTGCTTATAAAAGAATGTTTTTGTTACTGTGTAGGATACTGGAAAATTGTAGGCATGGCCACGCTGATATTCACTTAGCTGTTCAGATTACTCTTTGGTCACGGCTCTGTCTTCCAAATAAATAATAAATTAATGGCCCTTTGACCTTCTCCAAAATTGTTCCTCAGTACCCAGCATTGCCTTCCCACATGCTTGTATTGTAGACCACAGTGTACAAAAATACAACATGCTCCAAGCAACTTTTGGACACTTTAAGTTTTGTGGTCAGGACCTTGCTAAGTGGCATGTTAGGGAGAACTGTGTACTCTTTGATCTCTTACCAGCCAAGAAAACTTCTTCTCAACAGCGGTCATTTTCATCATCTTAATGATACATTGAAGGCAGAATGTTTTATTTTTAGATGTACTGTCTATTTATGTTGCCACACTTTTTTAAGTTTCTACCAATTGCATGAGGGGATCTCAGAGAATGAAAGAAGGAAAGCTAGAGGAATGAGAAGAGTAATTGATCTATGTTTATTAGATCAAAATACCATGAATATAGAATATAGATATAGACCATGATATAGAATATCTATAGTCCTTCTCGTAAATCACAGCTGAAGATTTACACTCTATTTAGTTTATCTTTTTCCTTCTGACAGTTAAAAATTAGCTATCAATGTTTAAATGAGTATACTCTTATGAAACTAATTATATTTAGTAAAATGTTTCCACAAATTTGTCTTTTAGATTAATTTAAAGAGACAGCCTTTCTTTAAAATGCAGGTTCAGATCGTACCTTTTATTTTCTTCAACTTGCGAGTTTGTGCAATGTGGGTATGGACTATCCTTAATCTTTTTTTTACAAATAACGGTTATGTGGTACTTGGACTATTTGCTTTCCACAGTAAAAAGCAAAGGATTCAGGTGAATCATAGGAAACATTTGCAAAGGAGATTACAGATCTGAATTTTCCAGCCTTTCTACCAAGTGTTGCAGTGGCTTTTTGCTTCTGTCTGCGCTATTTTTGATTTTGGTTGCATTATGAAAACTGTTTTCCAATTATTTGGTCTTGATTGAATATTAAATATTTCAAAGATTATCAGTGAAACTGTTGGAACCTGTCTTAGACAGATGAACAAAGTGGATCTATAGTATCCATACAGGACGATGAGAGTTTCTGATAGGCATCTAAAGCTGTAAAATGCAGTAAAACTGGACCAACCCTTCTTTTCTTCTATTAATGTGTAGCATTGCAGGCATCAAAGGATCATGAAGTCGTTCTGGTTTGCAGCAGTAGTAGAAGAATTTAAAAGGTTTTGAGTTGTACAAAAAATAAATGGATTTTCAGACATTTTTGTGGTTTTCATGGTAGTCAGATATTTTAGTATTTTTAAATTTTAGATAAGTTTCTGGTAGGTAACTAGGATTATTTGAGCCAAGGAACAGATGATTGATTCTCAAGCGTACATTGATCAGCAGGGAAGAAATGTGAAAAAATTTTGCTTCCTATTTTCCATCTCCAGAAATCATTGCCCAGTTGGAAAGATGAACTAATGAGTTAAGCAGAAGGCTGCTGTAAGTGTATGCAAAAATATGTAGGAAGACAATTTTTTTCTGGAAAAGCTACCCTCCTAACATAAATGTTTTAGATCGGGAGTACACATGGGATACTGAATGAGGTCGGAGAGCATTTTTGAAAGGTGAGGAGGAATAAAACAGGGCTGAGTAAATTGTAGCATTTTTTATGATCTTCCCTAGGCTTAGGAAGTGAAGTGAAAGAGCAGATTGCTGGGCAAAGTGAGAGGTTTTGGTTTATCTTTTCTGTTTTATGTTGACTCTTCTGTTAGTAACTGTGTCTGGGGACACACTTCAGTATGGCAAAACCCGTCCTCTTGTAACATTTCTGTAAATTGTAGAGACTTTTCTAAAGTTTAAAATTGTATGACCTAAGCAGGAAATAATGTAGGTGTCAGATTCTGATTTCAATGTGAATCCATTATTTCAATTACTGTCCTCTTGATTTATATTCTGTTGTAAGTGAAAAAACAGCTCTAAGGAAATAACTGACGTGTCTGCACACACTGATCCATGCATTGGAAGTCATTGCTAGTACAAACTAATGTTACCATTGCTTTATTCTACCCCTCTTTTAAAGAATAGCACTTGAAGTAACCTAGAGGATATGCTAGAAATTACTGAGAGCGTTCATGGATTTGTGAAAGCATAGTTAAATCTGAATCTGAATCAAATATACATAGAGAGGAGGGCAACTAAGGTGGTGGAAGACTTGGGATGAGTGGCTGAGGTCACTTGGTTTGCTCAGCTTGGAGGAGGCTGAGGGGTGACCTCAGGGCAGCCTACAACTTCCTCAAGGGGGAAAGCAGAGGGGCTGGTGCTGATCCCTTCTTTCTGGGACTGCTGACAGGGCACGAGGAGATGACATGAAACTGCACCAGGAAGTTCACTGGGCATTATGAAAAGGTTCTTCACTGAAACTGGCTCCCCAGGGAGTGTCACAGCTCCATGCCTGTCAGAGCTCATGGAGCACCTGCACAACCATCTTGGGCGTATGGTTTAGTTTGGGGTAGTCCTGAGAGGAGCAGAGAGTTAGAGGCTATGATCCACATGAGTCCTTTCCTACTTGAGATATGCTATGGTGCTATGATTCTCTACTTAGTTTTTGTGGAAGTTTTGACCCTTTCAGTTCAGTGCACACAAGGATTAATATAATAGAAATTGTATAAATCTATTTCAATGTAGCACTTTCTTTTGAAAGTTTTTTGCCTCTACTGAACTGAAAGTGATGTGATAACACATCTTGTGTGAGACCACATCAAAAATCTGTCCAGTTCATCGTTATGAGTGTAGCAGTTGTGCAGGACAGAGTACATGAGAGCAAGCACATTAATACACTTCTCTTGTGTGGCCCCCACAGCCTGATCCTAATCTTTAGGCTGTGATTTTGGATATAAGAATTCTTGAGGCATTATTCTTCCTCTTTGTGAATCCTTTTATTACTCAACCTGCATAAACTTTTGGCACCCACACCATTCCATGTAAAGGAATTCCACCCTTGATTTTGGTTTGTAATAAGGAAATATATACTATCATTTATTTTCAATGATGTAATTTACATGACATCTTAATTTATTCAATGTCCTTACTGGGAAAGGCTTGTTGTTCCTTACTCAGTTTCCCATGGCCACACAATTTCTTAGACTT
The DNA here is from genome assembly GCA_013397315.1 of Donacobius atricapilla. Lineage (NCBI taxonomy): Eukaryota > Metazoa > Chordata > Aves > Passeriformes > Mimidae > Donacobius > Donacobius atricapilla. The sequence continues at coordinate 51,279 of WBMY01004998.1, read as the reverse complement.
TTGTCCTTTTTCTCATCAGTTGTCCATTTTTGATGATAAAGAGTCCTATTTATGTAGACATTCTTCACATAGAAGTTGTTCCATAGCTTTACTCTTCCTTGTCTCAGGTCTTTGTATCTTTTCTGTGTCTGTATTTTAACATGGGAACCAAAACTGCACTGTACACCATGTGAGGCACAGGAAGGACCTCGGTGGTGGCATAGTGTCCTGTGTGTTGCCAATTTTAGTATTGGGTTTGCTTTTCTGGACAGCCTCTGGGCAATACTTGTTGATTAAAACTCCACAAACACTTTCCTAAACAGCAGTAGCTAGTTCAGAGGACATTCTGTTCTTAATGTGGAGTGTTGGCTTTTCTCTGCCATGGTCATTACTTTCCCTTTTGTTGTACTTAAATTTGTGCATTAGCGAGACTCAGTGCACTGAAAGACTGTTCACTTTTCCAGAAAAGCCTGGGATATTCTCTGGTCAACAGTCAGAATATTACTTATTTATTTATCCAGTAGTAAATTTTCCAACATCCTGCCTAAAGAGTATGCTATGGAATATTCAAATTATCAAAATAGCAATTATTTTTGCAAATGCAGCCAATGTTTTGACTAGTGCTTTCTGAGCATCTTGAGTAGATTTTTCAGAGTTAATGATATTGGCCTTTGAAAAAATCAGGTTTCTTGAAGGTGCAGATTAGCCATTGAAAATTACATAGGATTTTTCATCCTAATTTGAAATATGTATGTATATAGAAACAATGTGAGGTAACAGAAGTAAAAGAGATAAGCTGAAGTTTCCATAAGAGACAAAGGGCCAGACTTCTAAAGTATTTACTTTTGATAGTTGACCATCTCAATTCCTTAAAAATCTGATCCCAAAACCATTTTAAGGGTGTCAATACAAAGGATTTCTTGAAATATACTGTAAGCTCCAAAATCACATACCAAGGGCAACGTCTTCTGAGTGACCTAGCTTTTATTTATAGAGATATAAAAGCTATTTGAGTACAAATTTGTGGCCTAGAACTCTAACCAAAATTCTAAAATCTTTTGACAAATTCACTTTAGCATTAAATATTTGAAAATAAAGACCTGAATGAAAGGTCGCTGTTTTCTTAGTTAATACAAGTTTTATCATTTCCCAAGAGAGTGCTTTTAAAAGAAATACAGCTACTGATGAGGCTCCAGTGCTTCATGAAACAGTGGCTTCTGTCGGACAATGGTAAAATTCATGGGAAAGCCTGTGGTAAAAGGTAAAAACAAAGCCTTATTTCATTAGCCACTGATAGACTGATCCAATGGCAAAAAAAAAGTAAAATGTTTTAGGCTCTACACAAGCAAAAGCATCACATTTTTTATATCTAAGTCTGTATGGAGAGTATGCAGACCTATGAAGGCTGGCTTGATTACAGAGTATAATAAAAGGCATGTGTCCTTTGACTGGTGAATTAATCCACAGGGCTATTGTTACTGTCAACTATAACAGAAAAAAAAAAAAACTCACCCACAATATAGAACAAATGTGGAAAAAAACTGCTCAGATGCTGTGGGAGTGAACATTTGGCCTTGAAAAGGAACCAAAACCAATATGACTTCTTCAGTCTGCAAACTCAGATAAGGGATCCCTGTTCAGGGATCATACAGCAAGGGAGAAGACAGCCCAGGCATTTTGCATTTCACCTGCACCAGCAAAAGCTGAAGGCAGAGGTAGAAATGTGCCAGCTGGGCTGAAGAGAAGGAGGAAGATGAGTAAATGCAGCAGGAGAAATATCTGAGTTTAAGCTGTAGGGAATGGAAAGAAAAGGGTTCATATCAAGCAAAATTTTAATTTAAAATATTTCTGTATCTGATGCTTATGTAATGTAATAAACTGACAGTCCTGTAAGTATCCTTGTAGAGAGCATTCCAACAAACATCAGTCTGTTTTCCATGACCAGGACATCTGATGAAAGTTGGCTTGTACTGTCTGGAAAGCAATGCACTTCCCTAAATAATAGACAGTACATTTCTTTGGCACAAAACAAGTGCTTGCAATGGGTGAATTAACATGACTGACAGAGTTCTGTTTATAAGAGCTCAGCATGAGGGAGTATAACCATTTCTCTTCAAGAAATTTTGCTGAAAGGTAGTATTTCACCAAATAATTTCAACTTCATACTCTGGTAAAAGCATTTTTTTTCATTTAGGAGTCTAGTTTTGTTACCTGGACCAAATCAGAGTATTTAAAAACTATTTTGTCTCCTTGAGTCTTATTTTAAGTTTCAGTCATATTTTGCAAAGTAGATCTAAAAATACAATCTTTCATACCATTTATTTTGAGTATTTTAAATAGTTTATCTTGTGTAATGTTATGGTTCCACATACTGTATGTAGCTTGGCAAGCAGAAGCATATTCTTCATGCTAAACTTTAAAATCAGAAATGCAGGTTCACATAATTTTATCTTTAGACCAAGCCTTGAAATTGTAGTTTTGAGACATAAGGTTTAAAAAGCATGATTCTCTTTTTTGACCTGACAAATGTCTTTCATTATGCTTAAGAAAGTAGATGGCAAAGGGGTGTAGTCAAAGAGGAGTAGCAAAGCAAATGACAGAATAACACATGACACGATGATGTTGAAAAGAAGCAGTATTAATCTTTAAACTGTGTCCTATTTTCTACAGACATTTCATGGCTGTGTGAGGATTTGTCTTCCAGAAGAGATTTTTCTGGGGTTACTTATGAGGTTTTCCTTGTTTTCATAGGGGTTTGAGGTTGATTTTTCTTTTTTAGATCAGCTTCAGTGCTTCTTGATCTAAGATGAGCAGAGTCCTCCCCAGTCTGTGTATGCCTATTCCGTTTTATGTTCTTTGTAATCTAGGAACATTATAGAAGACTGATGTAGACAGGGAACTTTGATATGCACAAATCTGTTTATTAAAGAAAATAAACTCAAAGTGGAAAGTCCAGTAAGAAAACAGAAACTTTGCAAGTCCTTCATAAAAAATACAGTTATTGTGTCCTAGCATTTCCTTTCCCAGCTTTCTGTTCTTCTTTCCATTAGATGTGTATTTGCCTCAGTGTGATGGGCTGAATTCACTCTTTTTAGAAATTCCTAGTTCTGCTTCCTATTGGCTCTTACATGATCATTGTACATCTCATGGATTCTCATCCAAAAGTCTGTCAGCTGAGTCTTCAGGTTCCCTAAACTGATTAAAAACATCTCTTCTGGAAAGAAGCTAGAAAATCAACATTGGTTTCTCTCCATCTTCTAATGTGTCTTCAAGTCTGATTCAAGTTGCCTTCTGGTAGTCATTGGTGAACATCAGCTGATACAGTTAGTATAAAACTTCTGGATTTTATCTGTTGAACTCCTATTTTATTTATGAAAGCTGAAATGGAAGTTGGTTTGCATGGTCCTGGTCTGTCCATCTGACTTGCTTCCTCCCTGTTGGTTTCAATAACAAAGAGGTCTCCGAATCATCCCTGGTCAATGCATTTTAATCCGTTTTCCTGAGCTCCCTCCTATAAGGAGTTTCAGGTTTCCCTTGGAGAGGCAATGTTCGCATAGTTGACATTTCAATTTTCAGTAACATCTGAATGTGGGGCCACATCATGCACAGCTCCTCCAATGACAGTAGATCTGCCACAGAAGCAGCTTGCTGACTGGTTGTGGATTTTTGTGGACACTGTGAGCTCAGCCCAGAGAGACAGCCCGCTATTGTGGGTACAGGCCAGAACCTGGGACTTGCTCCCTGTGGTGACCCAAGAGAATTAACAGTAGTAGCATTGACTCAGGTGATCTTTTGATCCTGTATTCCTACCTGGCAAAAGATACAGGCACTGGTATGAGCAAATTTAGCAATTCTGATCTTGAGTGTTCTTAATACAGGTATATGGGATGCACATATAATATCTGTATACAGAATGAGTCCAGTTATCTGGACTCAGCTGTGACATTTTCCACTGGTAAGTTTTTAAAATGCAATTCAAGTTCAGACTTAAATACATCCATTGAATCATAGCACAGATCTTTGCACTTATATACAACAAATTTTTTATCCATTAGGGAAAAACAAATGGGTGACAACAAACTGCGTTGTTTTCCAACAGAGTTCAAAAAATTACCTCATGAATATGCAATACACCTAACTTAGTTTACTGTTTGATTAAGGTCTTGGCATTGACAAGAGGACACCTTTACCACAGAGCAATTCTTCTCCATGGGATGATATGCTTTTCAATATATCCATACATGCTGCAATAAGACATGGAAAATGGAAGTTACTAACTGGATATCCAGGTAACAAAATAACTCCTTTTTGTACAGTACATCCTATCTCCCACCCATGACAAACACGGTTTAATTTGCTTTCATGTACTTTAATTTCTTGTAGTAATTCTGCTAATTTAGGGTTTTGACCACATGCAAAGATCTGGAATGAGCGCTTCTAAAGTCCAAACAATGCATTTTTTTAACTTTCCAAGTATTTTGTCTGCAACTTACTTGAACTGTAGAGAAAAAATGTCATAGAGTATCTCAAGTTGTAAGGGACCCTTAAGGATCATAGGATCCAAGAAAAAGGTCCATTAAATTATTTGACATGAAATAAAGTTACATGGAATTTTGACTCTCAGTGGGGCAGTGGTTTTTGTTTTTTGGGGTTTTTTTCCATAAACAAGACTCCTATTTAGGCAGCCCTGGACTAGAGAGATTTTGGTGCAGGGCTGGAGTTAAGGTGTGCTGCAACAGTCACTGTGCAGGGGCTTGTCAAGAGACCTGGTGAATTCATCAATTACAGCAAAACTCTGTCTCCACACTGCTGCTCTGTACCTCAGAACTGACCCTTGGCCTGTTCCTGTTCCTGTAGGCTGCAGCCATTGGTTCCCTCCGCCGTCTTTGTTCAGTGAGTCACAGATTCAGTCGTCTGACCCATCGACAAAGAGACTTTGGCTGTTTGACGTTGTCCATGATCCTGAAGAGAAAAATGAAGTGTCTGAAAAATACCCTCATGTGGTGGAAAAACTGCTCTCACGGCTTCAGTATTATCACAAACGTTCAGTGCCTGTGTTCTACCCTGATGAGGATCCCCACTGTGATCCAGCAGCAACCGGGGCTTGGGGTCCTTGGGCATAGTGCACACATTGCCTCCTGCAAAAAAACTGTAGCGGAGTCTGGTTTATGGACTAAGAGTCCTAGTCATGTATTTTGTACTTTCTTTAATGAGCTGTTGCTAATTGTGAGCTTATTCTTTGAATAATTCAGTATTTCATATTCTTGATCAGTTGGGGATCTTATTTGAGTCTTTTCCCACTCTCATTCCCAAAAATTGTATGTGAAGTGTTAGTAAAATTATATATATTTTCTTGTTATTATTTTTTGTCTGGAATATACTTTTAGTGCAGAAGATAAACATTCCCTCCTTCCTTGAAAGAAATTAAAAGGAATTTAATTCCTTGTAAGGAGTCATGGCAGCAGGAACATCTAAAACTAATCAGTCTAAATTATCAGTGGAGTGTACTGAATTCTGGTTTCATGTTTGTCCAGGAGACAAATTCCACTGAAAGGTATTATATATGTGTATTGACATAAAAATTTTTGCCTTCAACATGTACTTCTATCCAGAAAAACGAAGAGTAAAAAAAGAAAACCTCACAAATACAACAAAATCTCTAATTCTTGTTTGCTCTTAATGTATCAAACCAGAGCAGAGAGTGATGATCAACTGGGGTGCAAGGCTGTCAGGCAGAAGGATCTTGACAGGCTGAAAAAAATGGGTGATATAGATTTCATGAATCTCAACGACTGCAGAGTCCTGCACTTGGGGTGGAACAGCTGCATTCAGGAGTGCATGCTGATCCATTTTCCCCATGAAAGAATTTTCATGGGGAAAAAATCTAGGCATCCTTCCGGACAATAATTAGGACAAGAGTTGCCATTTCCTCTCTAGGTGAAGAAAACCAACCATGTGATGTTCCATATAAGCTAGAATGTAGCCAGCAGCTAGGGGAAGTCTTAATTCCCTTCCATCAGCCCTAGAGCATGTCATCACATTTTGAGCTTCCTGATACAGGAAAAGTCTTGACCAGTTGGAGTTAGTTCAGTGGAGAACTATGAATATGATTATGGGGAGGATAAAGAAATGAGTTAGGTTATGCTGGTGAGAAAAAGGTGAGAGCTATCTTCAGCTAGCTAATGTGAGAGCATAGAGAAGATGAAACCAGACTCTTCTCAGAGATGTACAAGGATGAAAAGCACACAGGGAGCATGTGGATTTCCAGTGCAATATAAGGAAAGGAAAAAACACACCATTAGTTTAATTAAATATGGGAAATGGGAGACTGGCAACCCTATTCATGAGGATATTCAGTCATTGGCTGGAGAAGATTCTGAACAATTCTATCCCTGAAGCTGGATCAAATTTGAAGTTGACCCGGTTTGGCAGAGGTGGTAAGGAACAACCAGTGACCTCCAAAGGCCCCTTTCTGCAGGAATTATGCAACAAATCAGTGATGAACAAAACCTTACTTCTATTACCTGCCTGGTAAGTACCCTGTCTTTATTACCATAGTGGGGTCTGTTTTCATCCTGAAGTGGGCTCCAAGCCATGGAGAAACCAAGCCAAGAAGCATTTCTCAGTTACTCATCAAATTGATGCAAGATAACCCGCCAGCTCTCTATTAGCGTCTCAGACCCTGAGTTCTGTTACTGCTTCTCAGTGTCCTTGGCTAAGTTCTCAGGATGCAGAGCTCAATCTGTCATCATCTTCAGAAAGCAGGAATCTAATTGCCTTTTTTCCTGGCTGCAGGACCAACTCATATGAATTGCACTAAAATTTTGCACAACTTCCCATTTTTCTCTTGGGAGACTTGTGCTAATTGTTAGCAAACAGATTAATGAAGAGAAAGGCTTGACAAAATCTGTGCATTAATAAAAAAAAAAAAAAGTCTGAAAAAAAAGATGAGGCAAGAAAACTGAAAACGCATATGCTTTCTAATGCAGCTGATTCTCCACTACACTGTGTTAAATCTAATCTTAAATGCTTGTCTTTTCTACCTTTGATGAGTAGAAGTGAAGCTAAAGCTCTCCAGAAGCCTGTTCAGCTTTTTTATCTTTCTCCCAAAGAGCTTTATGTTCCACTCAGTCCTTTGTCACATTCGATCCTTTATGTCAGTATTTTTCTCTATTCTATTTTGTTCACTATCTTTAGCCTTTCTCCTAGACAAGGAGGAAAGAAAAGTAGTTTCAGAGAAAGAAATTCTCATATCATAGACAATATATTTTTCTCTGTGGTTTAATTGGATGTATCCCTATGGAATTTTGTTTTAGACCAAGTTTCAATTTCCTTCTCTATCCATCCATCAGAGGCTGAAAGCAAAATCTTGCAGCAGGATATGACTGGGCAAGCGCTTCAGATTGTTTCTCACCTTCTAAACAATTGCTCAGAGCCTCAAAGACTAATTTCTCTTCCATTAGGTTGCAACAGCCTTTCTATTGGGGCCCTTGGGCATAATGCTCAGCCTTACAATACTTCCTAAGTTGTTGTTATTCACACAATCATGCATTTCCACACGTTATCTAGACACTGGGAGAATCATCTGATTGTTACTTGCCTCCAGGTAATTTATATTTTCATTAGTAAAACATATCTGCTGTGACAGAAGCTCCTACTGTACTAGAGTCAGCAACTTTCACATGAACTAATACATTTAAAATATTAAATTAAACAATATTATATGTTCTGTAGAAATAGTCTCCAAACTGATACCTGATCATATCTCCGTCCATTTCATGAAACACATTTAGGCTTTTCTTTCTGTCATGTGTCTCTTCACTGAGATCCTGATCAGGTTTTAGCTAACACACAGCTCATAGAGAGACCTGATGTTGTTGGGACCAGCACTGTGAAATCGAAGTGAGAGCAACACACAGGCAGCCCACAGAAATTGCTCAGATCATTATGAAGCCATTACTTGTCTGCTGCGGAGGTAATCTTTCCTACTGATTGTCAGTTTCTTCTGAATCCACTAACTGATGGCAATCAGTAGACCAAACTTAAAAGCTGGAAGTTGTAAATACGACAGCTTGCCCAAAAACACCTCTGAAGCATATCCAGCATCAGCCAGCCTGCTGAGGTTTTCATGCTTCCTGATGGGATACATGGGGGGCCTGCACTGTGACAGAGGAGAAAGGATGAGCACTCTCATCAGCCGCTCTGGGAGTATTTGGTTATAACTTGTAAGTTATGACTTAGATAACTTGTGAGTTTAAAACCTCGTGAATTAAGGAATGAATTAGTGAGTTCCTGTGTTAGTCTTGTTTGTATGAAGGGGATTGAGCCTTTGGTTGATGTGTGTATGTTTCCTTTCCTAATGAGCTCATAAAATAATCTACAGACCGTGTTGTCCTGTAAATTAGAGAGATCCAATTGGACTATGACAATCTTAGCTTCAGAGCACAGCAGCTTTTCTCTTTTGAGCTTTTGAAGGTTCTTTATGATAACTGAGGCACAGGCTCTGTTATTTGCTGATCACATTGTTGGGGGTTAGATTTGGTTTTTTTCCTTATAATTTTTTTTTCCCACAAAGTCACTAGGAGACTAATTACTGGGTGCTTATGGGTGCTTGACCAAGACAATAGAGGTGTCCGAAGGAGAGGATAGCACTGGGCTACATCCTTTTTTGGTCTCTGAGAGTTTTAGTCTCTGAGGGNAGAGCTGTTATTCCTATCCCCATATCTGTGCCTGAGAGCCGACTTAACATCAAAGTTGTAATTATTCAGAGGGAGGAGGTTGAATTCTCTATTCCAAAGGGAGAGCCCTCCCTAGCAGATACCTGTCTTTTCTAACCAAGACACACATCAAGGCAGGGAAAATGTAAGCAACAAAACCTTTTTATAAGCTATTGCATCATGTCGACAAAGCTTGCATCTTGCTTCAGAGACACCAGAAAAACCTTAATTGCACTACCCTTTTCTAACTGTTGTAGTTTATTTTATAGTGATACAATGATTTGTGTACTTTATAACTCATCTGTTTATTGCAACTGTAGGTTCCTTATTCTAATTGTAGCATGCAGTTAGTAACATGGTTTCGAGTATGGGATTCTGGAAGAGTAGAGTGTTAAATTATCTTCTGTGACCTTTAGATTTTCTATTTTTGTACGTGTCATAATGATACATGTTGTCCTTCAAATGTCTTTTTGAGATAAATCATCCAAAGAACAGAAGTTCCATCAGTTCTTATTCATCCAGAATGTTTTGGTATAGTTTATTTGTGCAATCAAATGCAAATGGAGATGTTGACAGCCATTCCCCAGTATGTTAGGCAAGTAGATCCAAGGCATTTATGTTATCTTCACTCCTTTTTTTGTAGCATATATTTATTTAGTGCCCTATGTACACATGCAGACATGTAAGATTAGAAAGCTAACTGTTCTCAGTCAATGTCACATATAACATTTTAGTTTATAGCAGGTGTTACAAGATGTGGTTTTTGCAATAACAAGGGACTGGACTTGGGGGTGGGGGAAATTCCTGCCCTACATTGCTGTGTGTCCTTCAGCATTCAACATTTGTATTACAGGAGGAAAGATGTTGTCTTACCCACAGAAGTGGAAACTTCTTTTAATGATATTTTTAACGGAGTTTTTTTTTTATGCTGACACCTAGTTTCTTGGAAAAGAAAAAAAAAGTCACCCACATTGTAAAAGCTCAAGTAATGAATGACACTGGCTCCCATCAATGTCAGCTTCTTGGCTAAAGTTCAAAAAGCTTAAAAAATTTCTAATTTTAATTTCAGAGGTAAGCAGGCTTTTATGTTTTCTCTTTTCTCTATGTCCTGCAATCTGCATTTTAATGTCTTGCTGATATTCTAATTTATGTATTTAATTCACTAGGAAGCGACTGTGACATATCATTGTCTCACACAGGTATTCAATTCACCCTCTGTTTCCTCTTGTTATATTTCAAAATCTGAAGATTCATTATTTTCTCAGCTACAATAGACATTTTTTTTTTATTATTCTCTAATTATTTTCCATGGGTGGTCCTTCATAAAACATCTTAATTGAACTGTGTTAGGGAAAATAAACATCTGGCTGACACACTTAGATTGGCATCTGCAAAGAGTTGTATACTGTTAAGTTGTTTCAAATTGGGAAATAGAGAATTCTTTATATGTTTTGTGGTTACTTGAGTAACATTCAAAAATGCAAATATTTTGGACTCTAAATAAAACTTCATTTCATCCCTTTCCAATTCAAGGTTCATTCTGAATCTAGCAAACATCTGAGCATTGTGAATTTATGCTTTAGAAATTATTTAAGCTTCAGAAAAGTAAAGTTTAGGAAGAATGCTGACACTGGCGACACTGGCTACTCATTTTGCATTGCTTACTTGTTAAAAAAAGATGTACACAGTCAAGGAGTGAATGATTTTATAAGCAAAACAGAAGATCTGGATCTTTTCTTGAGTCAAAGGCCCTATATTCAGCCTGAAAATAATTTCTCCAACTTTCCTAAGGTTGATAAATGGGCCTTGGATAAAGATCTGAGGTTAATCCTCTTTGGAATCTCTGAACAGAAGAACCCAGAGTTTAAACACTTGTGGGCTGTATGGATTTGAAGCTCCACTACCAGCCCCTGCTGACCTCTGTGAATTTACCTCACATCTTACTTTCTGACAAAGTGGTTTGATGGTAGAAAGGCTACTAGCAGTAGAACTCAAAACTGTTTTATGCTTTCTTTAACAAACAGTAAATGGTTATGAAGTTTTACAGAGAATCCTGTTAAACCTGTGCCACCCTATTGCAGACTCTGTTACGAAAGGGTCCTGATGGAAGGGCTGATGGTGGTAGAGCCAATGATAGGGCTCCTATCCATGTGTGATGGAGTTTGGCATACAAGGACATGCAGTCCATATGTGTTACCATGTTTGTAATCCTAGGGCCGAGGACACCCAAATGACAAAGAGGCAACTGAATCATGAAACAAAGTCAAAATGAAAGATTACTTGATGAATAAAGAACATAATGTCAAGCACTACCAGGGGATCCAGAATGTAACAACAGGTTAGGGCTGTCCTAAATGTAGGAACAGCAAACCATTTCCAAGATGCAGCAGTTATTAAAGGAAGATTTATTTTCCTGCCTACCTGCTCCTTTGGCAGCCCACCAGAGGCCCCACTTCAGCTGGACCCCGAGGCTGTGTCTCTCTCATAACACTAACCTTAGTTCTGGCATGATGGAGGGGTCAGAGGACCATTTCTCCAGCCCAGCCCTTCCCTTGGCAGTTCCTTTGGAGCCCCACCCCAAGTAGGCCCATAGGTTTCAAGTCTCTCTGACTATAAATAACCTGAGGTTTGTCGTGGGGAAGAAGTGCTTTTGCTAAGAGGAGAAAAAAAAAACCTGCCAATTCTAAGTTTGAGGAGGTTAAGCAATATTTTTGCCAGTGGGTTTCCAGCTGGATGTTTTAACTCTTTTCAGCCTACTGTCTCTGTCAGCTGCAGGCAGTAGACTCAATTTTGTTTCAAGCTGGGTTATTATGTGGGAAGACACTGGTTGAATATATGGCGTAAAGAATTCCCTGGGGTCCCAAGCTGCTGCTTCTGAATCCAGTGCTTTCCCGTCTTGTTCCAGTGCCTTGCAATTCATGTATGAGCTCATCTACGTCAAGCAGAACTGCTGCAAGGAACAGTAAAAACTTTTTTTGGCACAGAGCAGTGGGAATGAGTCAGCCGTCCAACCATGGACGGGATCAGTGACGGCCCTTGTGATAATTGCATATTGTGGTTACCAGAAGCAAAGAGGATGATGCAGTACTTCTTGTGTTAGTGTTCCCCCCTGAGAGTGTTGTTTTTGCAGGGTGGAGTGCAGAGGTACTGGAAAGGTTGGTGATGTATCTGCTGCCAAGTTTCAAAGAAGTGACTACCGGCTGCCTTCATCAAAGCAGCTTCCGGATGTTGATCCCCTAATCCTGGCTAAACTCAATAGTAATAAAGGCAGTTATATTTTGTCTGCAGGACCATAGTTAGAAAAAAGTATAGTCTGAATAGCTAGATTTGGATCTAAGGAATGCAGTGTTTATTTGGACGAATCTTCAAAAGCCACAACAAGGTACTGCACCAAAGCCAGAGTTCTGGGCTGCCAGATTTTGGCATTCAGGACAGCAATAAAAATAAAAAAGCCTGTCTTTCTTTTCAGCTATGCATTCTTGCTATTTCTTCAAGCAAACAAGGAGTCAGAACACAGTGAATACACGTACAAACAAAGTAAGCTGTGTTTGGTATTCAGCAATGCTTACTAAGTAATTTTGGGCATAGAGCCCATGGTAATGAATGCAAAACTTTGATCAGGACATCTGTGGCCTGCCCAAATCATTTCTGGGACCTGCAAATCTGCCAGAAACATCACTCAATGGCCCTATTAACCAGGGATGTTGAAGTCTTTCTTGATTGTGTACATTCTCCAAGCACACTCATGAAGTAGGAGTCATTGATTTTATTGGATAGAAAAGCCAGAAATGGCTTATTCAAGGACATATGAGCCCTTAAGTTTACCCTTCATATTTATCCTGCTTCACTGGGAAAAAACTTTAATGAGTCTGTCTGGAGGATGAAAAGATGAATGTTGAGAGCATTGAGTCAGAGGGTGGACTCAACTTCTAGCAAACATACTCTCAGTTCCAGCTTAACTGTACTTAATTCACAATAACAAATAGTTTGGGTGTCTGTTTTTGGGTTGGTTGGCTGGGTTTTTTGGGGTTTTTGTTTTTGTTTTTTTTTTTTAATCTATGGATTATAGTCAGGGCAATTCTGTGATTCCAACCTGTTTTCTTGATGTTGCACATCACTGTGCAGTTATCCAGGAATATAGTAATTTCCTGGAGCATCATAGTTTTTTTCCCCTCGTCCCCTGTGTATGTGGTAAGAGGAGCCTTTTAAAAAGGCTGTGAACACTGCCAGCCCAAGAGCCATGAAAGTACTGCTGCCCTGTAGGTGGCCCCTATAGATGTACTGGATTTTTATTTTAATTCTTGTCCTTTTTGCTTTGTTTTCAAATATTCTGTTTTACAAGCCATACTTGATGGATAAAGCACTGTCTGAAATAATCCCAAAGTGGCTATTAGTCTGGTCTAGTCATACCCTGCAGCCCCACTTGTGACATGTTGTAGAAACAAAGTCATTCTCCTGCCTTTTCAGTTCTGTTTTGACTTTACTCTAAAATGAAGACAACATGGTCATGGTATATTAAACAACTGGATAAGAGGAACATATACATTACCATCACTCTGCTTCTAACTAAAGCCCCAAAACTAATATAGTGGAGAAGCCTGGCTAGGAATTTACTGTCAGTTTTCTTTTGCCATAAATTCAGCATTAGAAAAAAAATCCTCAACAGCTGAAATGGCATAGCCTTTGACTGAGTAAAAATAGACACATTTATAATATCAAAGGAAACTTATGAAAATACCCCAGTTGGATTTTGAAAAATGCAGGAGGGAATAGAGCAGAACAATTGCATTTCTGTTTATATTTGCCCTAGAAAGTAGCCCACTGTGAAGAAACATTTAGGAATGTGAATGATTGAGAGATTGTCTATTAGAGGCAGCAGGTATAAGATGTCTGAAATTCCTTTGAGTTATAATTGCTTGTTAAAAACAGGATTTTCTGGTAATTATTTCTGCCCACAGTACACAAGAATTTAATGTACATTGCTTTATGTGAAGTTTTTAGAATTTGCCTTTTTCTGTATTTACTTTGTGATAAAGAAAAGGCCATGGTATATGGAAAATAAATTTTAAAAGGAATTTTTAAAAAATTATTATTCCAACACTATAAAATGGTTAGGATAAACAAGAGTTTTTATGCAAATGTTTGTTCTGTTTATAGCACTAAAGGCAATTGCAAAAATCCATCTTCCTGGCTATGAAAACTGAGTGTAGTGTGAAGAGGCAAGTATAATTATTAACCCATAAATATCATTGAGAATTTTTGTACTATGCAGTGAATTATACATTTGAGATTTAACTTGTGACAAAATATGCATTAAATGTGTGGACCTAATCCAAACTCCAAATCCAAAGCAAGCAAGCTCCTACATTGTCTAAGTTTGTTGTTCTTCTAAATTTTATCTTCTGAGTCTGTGGTTCTAAATACCAATATTAAATTACTTAGTATCTATTTTTTCAGAAGCAGTGAGGATATTGAGACCCTGCTATGACAATATTGTTTAACAGCAATTCTTTTTTAGAGTCTACAGCAGTGTAGGCATCATAAGCTGCAAGCAAAAGCAGACTTTTAAACAACAGCCACTATCTATCCTTTTATGTAATATTATTTAATGGCATTTGTTTGACGATATGTTCAAATCCAGTAATGCCCTCTTTTTAAATGCAAATGATGGTTTTATCTATCGTTTATTTTTATTGTGCTTGTCATAAATGTACTGCTGATGCATGAGAATACAAGAAAAGATTTAGGAACACTTAATTTCATCCTAAATATTATCCAGGTAATAACTGACTATAATTCACTGATAATCATCAAAATTCTAGATGTAGCAGAGATCTGGCATTGCTTAGGTCCATAACTGTCAGCCCCAAATGCACACACAACTACAGTGCACCTGAAGCACTATTTCCTTCCACTCCTATCTTAGGAGCTGATTACTGCATAGACCTCTCTGTATTGTCAAAATGAAACTCTGAATAATTCCACTCAAGCTTCAAGTGAGTGTAGTGCTCATAAGCGGTCTTTGCCCATGAGATGCAGTCAGAAGATTCTGAATTAATTAATAATTAATTAGCATCCATATGTCTTAGTTACCCATGTGAAAAGATGGGGAGGACAGGGTATTTTGAGAAATATAGGCAGGTCTGTGCTTGTGTTTAGGGTGTTGGTCACTCAGCCTGGGTGGTCATGGTTCCAGTTTGTTTTATAAACTGGCCCAGTCAAGCTGTAGAGCAGAATTGAATACTCCTTTTATCCTATAAACTGGACTCATTGTTTTAGTTCAGGGAAAATTCTTTCATTATTGTTCGCTGATTAAGTTATATTTGTAGTGGAATCACAGCTTATTTTGAACATTAACCTGAAAATGTTATAAGATGGCAACTGTTATTCTATCTCACTGCTGGAAGAGGAGAAAGTTACTCTCTCAGCTAATAACTCTCAGTTTTTAAATCTATGCATATTGCAAGCATTCTGTTTTTGCTTAATGTTATTTTAGTTCTTTTCATCGTGTGTTTATCTTTGAAATAAAAGTTATTTTATTTAGTTAGCTATAACTCCACAGAAGGTTAGCAAACATACATTTATTCACTGGACTTCAGTCTCTAAACAGACCTGCAGAACAGACCTTAGGAGCTATCATTAATAAAATTTACTGCATTGAAAATGTTATGGTCTCCATTTTCTCATCTTTCTGCTCCTGGAAATTAATTTTTTTATAGAAAGAATAAATTACAGCTATAAACCCTATAAAGAAATATGTTTGCGCTAGAATTTTCTTTTGGTAAACCAATAGTAAAACCCATAGAGACAGAGACCCCAGTAAATCTGGTAGATTTCTATATTTTTTCAATGGGCCCATATTTAACTTCACATTACTGCTTAGGAATCGACTTCCAAAAAGCCGTAACAGTGACTACTGTTCTTTCCCTTAGGGTCCGAACAAGGAAATCCAATGTTTTCTGGTCAGCAGTAGGAATTCCACTTTGTAATCTGACACTCTTCATTCCTTTCCTCTCAAAGGCAGTAAACCAAAAACTTAAAGGCAGAACAGATTTTCAGATCATGTAGCATTTGTAAAGTCTCACGCACATTTAGTGATTTGTTGGCATGTACAAACTGAAAGCTTCATGACCTGGCCTTTCTCTTGTCAGTTCCTGCTCTCATCACATTGTCCAGTTATGCACGTGTCACTGAGAATTCATGTTTTTGCATTTCTCTGATGTCAGCCCTATTGTTCCAAACTCATGAGGAATAAAAAATCGTAGAAGAGCCAAGATCTTCATATTAGGAGGCTGATACAGCTTGACTGTAGCCAACAGAGCTATGCTAGTTCATACCAATAAGTGTGCAGTGATCAGAAAGAGTGAATAGAGAAGAGTGATTAGAAAGACTGATTAGAAAGAATGAATAGAAAAAACTCCCTTTTTTCTATTTTTTAGTATCTAGTCTCTAGCAAGCATGTGGTGGTGGCATGCTTCTGCATATGTATGTAGTGGTAACAATTGGGTCTTTTCATACTCAGAATGAGTAACTCAATTCTAGTCAGTCTGTAATTTCTTTCTGACAGGCTCGTTATTTCTCTGCCGATGGTATGGTTATGGTTAAGGGCAGCTGTACAATTGTAAAACACAAATTTTCTGTAAGCACAGTATGTCTGTTCAAGCACACTTCTGTCCTAACAGTGCACAAGCCTACTCATCCAATGACCATGGCTGCATCAGTTGTAGAATAGGGTTGTAAGACACTTGATAGAGCACGCATCTTGACACACAGTTTTACTTGCTTGCTATCATCTCTGTTAATTTATCTTTCTGTGATGGATATATATTTTTACAGTAGTAATTGTGAAGTTTCGGGACTAGGAAAATTATCTAGTTGCTTTGGCTGCTTGTTCTAATTAGGGATTTGTTCAAGTTCATGCTGGTGTCAGCATGCCCTCTGACTTCATTGGAAGACCTCAGTGCTATTTGAAAAAAAAAAAAAGATTATTTTCAAGCATGATACAAACTGCAAATTCAGTTGGAACTGTGTAAACTTCCATAAGACTTGTGTGTAGTAGGAACAAATGTAGTAAGGAGAGCAGTTAGGAAATCTCTAGTTGTTGTTCTCTGTGCTTTCAATATATGTGCTGCACTTTATCTGCATATATTGAACTTCCTTAGTCACTTACGTAACTAATCTGTTGAAGATCCTTTTGAAGAGATAAGTATTTTTGGAACATTTCCTAAAGCCATGATATTTGCTATACTTTCAGAAGAAATTCTGAGGAGTCCACTCGTCAAGCTAGTACAAATTTCTGGGTAAATAGTAGTAAGGTTTTGGTGAATTCCACACTTTGAGTTTTAGTACATCCCTATAGCTGACTCCAATGGTATATGACTTTTAGTTTGGATCTGTACCCTAACAGCGACAGAAACTATTGAAGTAAATTAGAAAAAATAAAACCCTGTACATTTCCGTATGTTTACTGTAAGGAGGTTGCAACAGTAAATTCCAGCACAATGATTTTGGGCTCCTAGGACATGATGTGGGTATTTTTCTTTGTCACTCTCAGTGAATTGTGTACCTCTGGAGTTTATGCATTGCCTACAAAGCAGAGAGGGATTTAGAAGAGAATGCATTTACTACATTTACTACACCCTGTTCTTCATAGATCCAACACTTCAGACTTTCTGCACACCCTTTTGAAATTAGCTGTTGGGAGGGAGGAACACTGGCCACAGTGTTAAGGAAGTGCAGTCTCAGGCTCTGCCCTCCCTTAATTAGAAGCCTCAGAGTCATAGTTAATGGTGATTAATGTTCCTTACTGTTTTGCTAGTTCTTCCTTGTGGGAAAAGACCACATAAAGCTGAAGTACTTTCAAATAACTATTGATATTAATGAATTTCTTTTTAAAATAAAAGTTATTTCTACATATGTCTCTGACAAATTAGGAATAAAACTCTTATCCAAGAGTGTGTCATTTAACTAAACTGGACAAACATGACTGCACCTAACTGTTGTAGCTGCCTGTCTTTCCCACACTGTTTTATTTTTTTTAAACTTCAAAGTCTCCAAATTCCTCCTGATTGATGCACTGATATTTTAACAATGTCTTTGTTGTGTACTGCAATCAGACAAGTGCTAATAACCTTGAGGAGTCTGGCAGGACTGTGGGAATCTTCCAGCCATAATTGTATCTTATCGTAAATGTGATGAAATTGGCAACTTCATATGAGTTGACAGAATGTGCTGTTGCTGAGGGTGATACCAACTTTCTCCATTGACTTAGGAGTCGAAGGGTCATTCATTTATGCATTTTTTGCTGTCTCTGGTATGGAGTTTTTTAGTGCAGTTCCGGAAGATGTTAGAGACATAAATGCCCGCTGTATTTAAACAAAGAAATAGTGTAATCAGAGGAAAAAAGAACAGGAAATCCTAATTACATAGTTAAAATTGCTAGCACGATGAATTATGATCAGTGACACTGAATTCTAATGTTGTAGTTCAAGTTAATTAACATAGATAATATGTATGAACATTATGAGAAAAATAAAGCAATATAAAGACGCTGAATGTAGCTCAACTTACTGTACAACCATGTTAACCCAAGTCTTGGATTTACATATTCAGTTATTTACAAGTTATTTTAGCTGTATACTTTAATATGTTTTTCTTTAACAGGTTCTAAATACAGAATAATTCCACTGAAAACTAATTTTTGGGGCTAAAGACATTATAGATGATTCACTACATGACAAAATGTGTAACCTCCTTATATATTTATTCGGGTTTTGGGTCTGTGCCTCAAACCATGGTGATCACTTGTTCAAATTCTGGTACAGATCATCCACTTCTCTGGCAATAAATAGGGTTTCCCCTGGTATAAAGGTAAAAAAACTTGATTTTTATTCTTATGAGTTGCTCCACATTTCTTCTTTCTCTGTATTTACCTGAGAAAAGTAAGAGACCTGTAATTTAATTATCTAATTATCTAATAGATGCATGACTTGCAAAATATTTATTCACTGGATTTTATTTTTTGTGACCAGACTATGAAGAATAAGATAGTGTTTCCTCTTTGGTTGTTTGTTAAAGAGAGAGTGATTCACTTATTATGTTTAGAATAGCACTAATGGAGGTTTAGGGCCACTCTCATTCTTTAATTAATGTGACAGATGAGAGATGAAAAGGTGCTCCTTATTTGTTTTAACTGCATGTACTGTGTCTGTGCTTCCTGAAGACCACTTGGCCTACAATCTCTTTAAAAAATACTATGATTTGGCTCAGAGTCACATGTTTTGATTGAAATCAGATAGCCAAAACCACAAGAATCTTAATTTGTTGGAAATGGTGACTGTTCCAAAAGTGTGAATCCAGACGACTGGCATACACACAGTAAGTAGAGGACACATAAGAGCTCCTGATATACCCTCAGCTTTGGGTTTTATTGATTTTGCTGCTATTACATCATTGGGAAATCATGAGCACCTAGCTGTAGAAGGCTGGGGTTTTTTGTCTGATTTTTCAAAGCCAGAATATATATTCTGCATATTAACAGTGATTCAATCCTAATTTCCATTGTCAGAACTTGGTCAGAAACTCCTTCATGGAACCATTTCTTAATGCCCTTGCACCTTGCTTTTCTTCTTGCAGTGCTAGAAATGACTGTGTACTGTGTCCTGGACATGCTGTGAATTCCCAGAGAGAATGTGATGCATCTCTCCATGGAAACAAAGAGGTGTAATTCTTTTTAGTTTACTAAATGATACCTAACAATTTTCTCCTTTAGGATTTTCTCCAAGTGCTCCGATTGTTGCAACAATTCGTAATGAAATGTGACTCCCAGGAAAGATCATCAGCTGAATTAATTTTGATGTTAAGATATGACCTGTGCTTACTCATCATTCAGTGACTTTGCAAATGTACCCAACAGTTTCTTGTGTAACCATCCCCTGAGTACCTCATAAAAAAAGGCTAGAAAAAAAAAATCTTAAGAGAAACAACACTAGTTGAAATTTGTAACTTTGTTAAAACATACTCACCCAGCAAAACCCCATGTTTTAAAGGTTTCTGTGCGATAGTTAGACAGCCTTATTACTGCATGGTGACCACCATGTATATTTTGTATATTTAGTATTGTTTTGTGAACTACTGTTGATATACTGTATTATTATTGAATAGGCTGTGATACCAAGCTCTAAGGTGTAGGCAATAACCCAGTAATATCTATACACTGAAACAGAAATTTCTATTATTTCTGCTTTGGAGGTTGGAATTTTCTTTATTCACCATCTCTTTATTTTGCTACAGCAGGAAAAGCATGCACTAACAACTATGTAATACTCTTGGTCAATACATGCCTTATTTTTCTCCATAATGAATTTCTTCCTTTCCCTTTCCTCTTCTCTTAAGTAGCCCTATAATTATCATCATTAACAGTGTTTACTTTTAATCAGTTGTGGTATTTTAATTCTCAGCTCTTACTTCTTTTTCCTTATTACTCTCAATATTGACAATGTCCTTGCAATATCAGTATCATCTGCCTCTAAATGCAAATAATTTGTTTCCAAGCTATTGTTTTGATTTCATCTTATCTATTCAAATAAGGAAAGCATGAATTCCTGGGACTAATCACTTTAGTGTTTCAATGCTATCTCCAGCTAATTATTTTCATTTGTGTTTTAATACAGATCGTTCATAATTTCTTAAGCAGCTAATATAATTCTTTCAGAGATGAAAACATAAAAATACAATTTGAAATTTCCTACCTACACACGACATAGTTAAAGATGAAGTGTATCTTAGTGTGTGAGAGAATCTTTGAAAAATAAAAGGCTGCTGTTGTGCTTCTAAGTGTGTGATTCAAGGCATCTGTCTTTAACAAGGATAGATACTGTGAAAAAAGTTTTATGCTGCAGTCAGAACTGACCATTAGCAGGGAGTAAGATTATTTGATTATTTTGCAGAGAGACAAGGCAACTGACTCATCAGAAGACAGGGTTATCACTGAACATAATCAGACAAATAGCATAGAAGAGAAATTTACACACCCTATAGCAAGATGGTGCAGTGTTTGCAGTGTAAATAACTTTAAGGGCTGTGAAAAAGAAACGTCATTTTCCATGAGGGCCATCAACCCGTTTAAAGACAGGGATTCAAATTCTGAGTTGTTATGATGTGACCAGTAGAATCCTGATTTAGAGACCCCAGCAAATCTCTCATGCCACCACGCAGATAAGGACCTAAAGGGTAAATGAGCAATAAGGTGAAAGGAATTATTATGAAAATGCTGGTCTTTAATTTAAAGGAAAGCTAAGACTAATGAGAAATATGTGTTGTAGCATGGGGCTGGATCCCTAAAGACGTTCNNNGGGGCTGGATCCCTAAAGAAGTTCAGCAGCATGTTGTCCAGAATCCTCAACCTCTAAAAAAAG
Source organism: Donacobius atricapilla (assembly GCA_013397315.1). NCBI lineage: Eukaryota > Metazoa > Chordata > Aves > Passeriformes > Mimidae > Donacobius > Donacobius atricapilla. Next base: position 30,167 of record WBMY01004998.1, on the reverse strand, counting down.
CCTTTTTAGCAAAAGCTCCTAAGTATGTCTCATCTACTTATACTGGGGCTGATTTTCACTTTTTTTAGAGTTGATATAAAGATACCACATCAAACAAAGTGATTCAGGTTTCAGTGAATAATTAGAAAAAAAGACAATTCTTCCTACAGAATAATAGCATAAATCCCAATTATTAGGCTCCTTCAGCAGGGTTTTTTCTGTCAATAAATCTATTTTTAAAGTTTTTCTTAGACAGCATTCTGGTCAAACACAAGACTTTACTGATGAAACCTTGTAAGCTCAATTACATGGAATTTAAAGCCAAAACACTAAATTAACTTTTTGTGGCTTAATAATACATACCAGCTATTATTAAGCTGAAATATGAACTCAGAGTATTACTTCACAGGAGTGCCATTTCATAATGATAAGGCACAGTATTTTCAAAGAAGCTTCATGCAAAACTATGATCTTTCTGAAGACACTTCAGTGGATTATGTAAAAACAAAGAGTTTATTGCTTTTGTTTGGCTTTGCAGTCTTATCCAAAAAAGAATTTCATTACTGCGTCATTAAGAGCTTCAGATACTGGAGCAGTTGTTAGTGTGATGACAAAAATTTCTAATTTCGTAATAGATTCCTTTTAGAGTTCTGAACAAGTTCTGAGATTATGTGTTTTCTTCTAAGCAGGGTAAGATTAGCGAGTTTGTTTGCTGGTTTTAAACCAGTGGGGACTCACTGTTCATCGTTTATTCAGTGTATATATTCTTTGAAAGCATCTAATATTGAGGCTCACTTAAGTTTAGTGTTGTGTACTGTAGTGAACAATGAAATCTTATTTCAAAAGTCTTGGAGTTTTTAAAGAATTGGGGTTAAACCTCTTTGTACATATTCCATTATTTTTTAAGGCTGAAATTCAGGACACGTGGCCTTTTGCTGGGGAAGATAATGTTATAAGACTCTGTAGTTTGCCCAGTTATAAGGAAATTGCTACATTGTAATTGTTAGTACATAATTGTGATTAGTGTTTGACAAAGAAAAACCTTCTGACATCAGTCCGTATGTAGGCCCTATCAAAAATACATGCCTCAACCTTAAAAAGCATTTTTCCAATTCACAAATCTTTTCTTTCAGCAAGATCCAGGTTTCCTCAGGTTATGTAGACTGTATGTGATCCTCCACATTAAAATATCATCTTCAAATTATTGTCAGTATGTACATGCATATCTTTTGTTCTTTGGAAGAGACGTGAAGGTGTGTGCCCCCAGGCTTCTTAGGACATCTGAATCTCTTTAATCTGTCACATGTCAGATTAGTGCTCTTGTGAGTCAATAAACATAATGAAGCCCCACAGGATGTGTTAATGCTGCCAGAGGCTTTTTTTCAGAGAGAGTACATTTGACTTGTAAGATTATAATTTAAAATTCATATTTGATGGGTATTTCATGTATTCTATAGCTAAAACTGTCTCAAGGTTATTATTTTTTCTTTTCAAATTATATATGATGTGCTTACTACCTTCTGGAAAAATTAAATACATTATCCTAATGAGGATGTTGCTGTACAATATACCCTCCAAAGGTTAGGGGCTTTTTAAATTTTGAGTGTATTGGAATAGCTTGTGGCAAGGTCCAAGCAGATGGAAAAAGAGTTACTTCTCAGGAAGCTTAAATTTAAACACAGAACATCTTCTTTTGTATTTTGTTTTGGTTTTTCATTTATTTTCAGAGCTCTGGATAAACCAAAATATACAGTGCTGGCAAAAGTGCTAGGCTGCATGGTTTCCAGTTTGGCTTTACAATCAATAGGCCTCAAAACAGAGAGTAAAGGCTTCTCAGGGAGAAACAACAATCAAGGTGGAAAGTGTGATTCAAGACAGCATGGTTTACCCTGAGAATTCCATTCTTCTTTTACACTGTCTGGAAATAGAAAGCTCATTTAAGCTATTTTGGAGATGGATGTGATAATTTCATAATATCTGTATTAGAAGTAGGAAGAGTTTCACTACATTTGTGATAGGAGCAAGAAAGGAAAACAGTGAAACTAGAGCCACGTGAGATAAGACAGGGAAAGGGTTTCAAAAACACTCTAAAATCCTATATTACAGATGGCTGACAAGATGACAAGGATAAACCACTAATTCAAACTCTTGGGATGGAGGGCATAAGTATAACTTCTGTAAGGACAGTTTTATCAGAGTGCAAGGCTTGCAAAGGCAATAGTCTACAGTATAAACAAAGCAAAGGGGAATCCAACAAAAAACCATCTGTATTGTTTGTTCCTTCTTTTGGATCCTGGCAAAGCCATGGTCAGTGTGTAAAATCCTGAGCACCCAGATAAGCATAAAATATGTTAGGAATCCACTTCCTATCCCTGAATGTAGGGAATGTGTGGAAATTAGCTCAAAACCAGCACAAACTGCCAGCAGGAGTAGTGGGTGTCTATAACTGCTCTGATTTGTGCTGCTCTGGTTCTCACTGACAGTTCTGTGGTGCCTAGGAAACTTAATTGTAGTCATGGCTGAATTGTTCCTAAGTCAGAATTCCTAGGAATGCCCATTTTAATTTTGAAAAATGTTTCAAGAAGCCATTATAGAACTGGGAATGTGGAGTAACAAGACTGTTTCACTGAATTTCTTTGGATAGTTTGAGTGAATCTTCCCAGTTCTTAAGCAATTTCTTCAAGTTTTAAATTGCTTTGAAAAACTTGGCAATGTTACAGTCTTTGAGATTTATCTCTAATGATGTTAACACTGATGAATGAAACATTAAATATTTTTGAGATACATAATTCCTAGAAATAGCACTAGGTTATTTCCTTTTATAATTTGTAATACAGCCAGTAGAACTGTAGGATATTTTGGAAAAAGTCCTAGAAAATGCCTCATTTGTGGATAAATAAGCTAGTAGTTGAAGAAGGTATCAGAGTCGCTTTTTTTTAACTGGATATATGAGTTGATAGAGGTATTTGAAATGTTTTATGCATAGTAGCCTGCTCAGTCATTTGAATGTATATATTTTCTCTTAGCACTCCTGAGGACATTAGAAGGGAAACAGATTAGCATAGCTGTTTCTTAATGTGGGAATTTCAATAGGTGAATATCGTCTTTAAAACCCAGCCTCTTTAATTATTTATACCTAATGGATGTCTTGGTTTGTTCAGTTGAAAGGATACTGTTAATTTACATTCCCATTAATTACTGCATCAAAGTGCACTTTAAAATATTCTCTGTCCTAGAGCGCCAAATTATGGGAAAGGAGATAAAACAGCTGCTACTGCTGTTGTGTCAGGCAGCATTTATTTGGCTAGACAGCTTTTTTTTTTTTGCATACTAGTTAAAGTAATATGTGTTTCAAAAATAGAGATCAGACACAGTGATAAATCTGGATCCCTTCAACGAGCCTGAGTGTCTGCATTCAATTAAAGACTTCTTAAAATACAGTGGTAGATTCTTCTATTGTACCATACTGGCAGAGTCCCAAATTAGTTTAACAATCAGTGTCCCCAAAACACCAAGCTTGGTTCAGAGATGGAATGTGAGACCTCAGAATACTCAGCCAGGGTCAACAGATATCTCTTGACACCCACCACAGGCCTTTGTCTCTTCTCATGTTGCTTTCTTTTTAAAGGTCTCAGACTCTGAGACACTGTTTTAACTGACTTTATTTTTTCAATTTGTTTTTATTTTGATGAATGCCTGCTGCTGCCTTGCATTGGTCTGTATGTCTGGAAGAGTGCTTTCTTCATTGCTTTCCCACGGAAACTTAAGCAGCCCTGTCCTTTGTCCCTTTCACTTATTCCTTATATCTAAATAGATTATTAAACTAGCTTTCCTGAGTCACCCTCAACTTCTTTCTCCTGTAGAGAGGAAAATCTCTAGATATCTCTCTGAGTATATTGAAATTAAGTAATCAATTCAAATTCAGTATGATTTAAGACCACTCCCAGCCTTTCCTTCCAAACCTTCTCCCTACTTTTTTTTCTCTCTGCAGACATCTCTATGCTTTCTGCAACTCAGCAATGATCTTTCCCTAGGTCATCACATGCAGGTAAGTCTAGATACTGTACATTGATTCTGTATATAACAACTTTGAGATAGTAATTTTTCTTTATCTATGGCTACAATTCTCACATAAACTTTTTTTTTTTTACCTGAGCTATAAAATTCCTTTCCTCTGAAATCTGCCAATTCAGTATAGTATTGCTGCTATCCACTGTGGATGCTCTTGCATCTTTTTAGTATCTGGAACATAAGGTGCTAATGTTGAATGACATTTTTAGCTTAACCACAGCCTCTTCTCATTTCTTATTTGCTCCTGAAGTCTCTGGTATGTACAGATGTGTTTCCTCATTCTTCAATTGTCCTTTTTTTTTGGGTCCCTACTGTCACTAGCTATACAGCAGAAAGATCGAATTCTTTTCTGTAACACCATATGCTGGTTGACACTAGAGCAATGAACTACTGAAAAGTTGAATATCATACCTAAATGCATACAAAACCTGAAATTTCTGAAGCAGCAAACAAAAACAAGTGTTATTTACATCCTCTTGATTTATTTCAGCTGATGTGTTACATCTTACTTTTCTTTTGGGTAGAAGAACAAAGAACCCACAATAAAATAACATCCATGTCCCAATTCAATTTCCTCACTCTTCCAGAGCTGAGTCCTCCCTTTTATATATTTCCCACCATCTTCTGCCTCCCTAACTCATCTTTTTCAATTTTCCTTGGAGTTCTTGGGACAAATTCCAAATGCAGCATTTTCTTTAACATTATTTTACTCAAAAAAAATCTTCCCTGTGTGTTTCTGTAGTCAGATCATTCAGTTGAATAGAATATTAAAACTTACTCCATTCCTTCACAGTGACAAAATTTTGGAAAAGCAGCCACTTAAAAAATGAAACCAAAATACCAAAAACAAAAGGCAACAGAAAAGTAAGTGAAATGAGAGAACAAATCTAGTAGGAATATATCTGAAACTTAAAAAGTTGAGATTGATTTGCTCTTCAGTCCAACTACTAATTCCAATATGCACACATGATAGTCACTTTGTTCATTTTTAGCTTTTTGTAGGCTCCATATATAAATTTTTGTATCTTCTCCAATATTTTTAATAGTTTCCAGTGACTATTCACAGGCTAAGTGAGAACATAATTTTGTGCCAAATAGTGTCTGTTCTTCTTTCCAACCTGTATGTTATTTGCTCGTTATTTGGATGTCATAGTCTCTTTGGTTGTACTTTCTGCTATCCTGTTTTGTCTGCCCTGTCTATATTCTATTCTTTCAACCTTCAGAGAATGTTTTCTGGGTCATATCCAAGGCTGTATTTGTTCAGGTGAACTTCATGAAAATTTCAGGGTAAAATAATCCTGCATTATAACAGTCCATGGAGAATTTAAATCGATCAATCAAAATTAGATCAGTTATTACTATCTGGGGTTATAAGTAAACATATTTTTGGGGAGGAGAACTGTCTAAACAAATTAATGCCCATGTAGTTAATACTTGGAAAGATCTATGAGCAAGAGGAAAAAACATTATATCATTTTTTCATCTCATGTATTACTTATTCCAAAGTGTTCTTGTTTGACGTCTCTGTTTCCTGTTTGGATAATGTGTATGTGCTAAGTTCTGGTGATGAGTTATTTGTTTGTGCAGTTGGGCTTAAGATAAGCTAAATAAAAATGTTTAGAGCTGCACATCAAAGCCAATATAGTAATTAGTTAGCATTAAAACCCCATTACTTAGATAGAAGGAAATACCAAGTTCCTCACACCAATTACAAATAAAGAAGTGTTCAAATTAAGAAAATAATATGCTATGCTTAGGTCTGCCAGGGTCACAATCCTTGGCCTTCAGACTACATCAGGGGATTTCAGTGTGCTGCTTCCTACCTCCCTGTGAAAACTGCCTGCTCGTGGCTGTTTTTCTAAGTCACAGACTTGTTCAGCCCCACAACCTAATGCATTGAGCTTGCCACACAACTTTCTGCACCCAGGTAGCATGCTAAAAAGTACTGATAACCATATGTGCTGTGGAGCAGACAGGATCCAATGGGGTCAGACTATCTGTTAACTCAAATTAAAATGTATTAAGCCATGGTTGCCCTTTGTGTTATATGTAGTGCTGTAAGTCAGTAACAAGTTTTTTAAAAACTTTATCATAGTGTTCCCTGGGTTATAATTTGCTTGTTATCAGATGTCATCTTTCCCATTAGTAATTACTTTATCCAGTGGCTAAGCCTGCACATTACCACTAACTGATAGCAGCACTATGTAATTGTTCCTAATTGCGTATTTTTAAATAGCAAACAGTTTTTAAACAATTAATGGCTGAGGAAGAAAAAGCTGCTGCTGCCACTGGATCCACTATTGCAGCAACCATCACAACATGGTTATCTTTATATCCAATCTGTTACTTGCTGTGAGAATTACCTGTGATTTGAACACATGAGTGTCTATGTTTAAAAGCTGACTTCATAAATGAAAATAGTAGGAATGCTTTAGTAATTTTTTCCCTTCACTCTAGGTAAGCTTTATTAGATCAATTAGCATTTTACTTCATCTTTTTAAGAGTTAATATATATGTCTTTTAAAAAGTTAACAGTGAGAAGACTGATGTTTGCTACATGCATATTTGCAGTGCAGACTTTATACATCCTGGGTTCACATTATTGTTGTAGTATCAGGGTTCAATCTTTTTGAAATAGCATGGAGTGTGTATCAGAAAAAACTGATCCAAAAGTAGCAGACCTATGTATTGTGGATATTAGCTCAAAGTGCACTCCAAAACTGGAATGCAAAAGGCCTCATAGGTTTTTAAAACTAGTATGACTACTATGTTAATTTTGTGTTATTGAATAATGTTTTCCGTGCTCTATTTGTGTGAAGTCTCTAGGGTTAAAATATTCTTTAAAGAGATGTTTATTTTTGTACAGACCTACTGAGTTGTCTCCTATTGTATGTTAAATTAGCTGCTCTCAAGGTCACAGAGAGTTCAGCTTTACAAAGACGCCCTTATTTTGTAGAAAATGAATTTTCAGACTCTCTAATGGGAACATTCAAAAATGTCTCTAATAAAACTTTTTTTAGAATGTTTTATTTGATGACTTGTCCAGAAAGAGGAAAAGTAGTGTAAGAGACGTAAGTTTGGACAATAATCAGACATTGAAGCATATGCTCTTGTTTTCAGTTTGTGCAGAGAGTTGTGTATTTTTATTGTTTCTGCCATAGGAACATAATTCTTGGAGTTTCATATTTGTTTTTTCTTCCTCATCCTATGTACTTGGGAAAACATTCAGTGACTTTTGGTTTCCTGAGCAGCAGACACCAATTAAAAAGGCACAGATCCAGCAACTGGGTCCAGTCAGATGGAATGTGCTCTTGAAGATTTGAAGACTTTGGAGTTCCAAGCCGTCAGGATCAGCCTGCACTGATTCCTCTGTATCGTGGCAGTAAAAGGATAACTTAGTCGAAAGCCATAGCTTCAACTAAATGCAGTGTTTGTGAAAGATACTGCTCTGATAGCAGTGAAAAGAGAACTCCGTACTTTTTCCCAGGAGGATGGCTTTAGCGGCACCAAACAAGTTTTGCACTTCATTTATGTCTCTGAGATACCCAGAGTGATTTATTTTATTGACCAACTCAGCAGCTGGTTTTCTCTGCTGCAACAGCCAGTTCCAATCTAGCAAGTGAAGCTGACACTGAGATGAGCTGTATGAAGTTAGACACCTGTCATCCACTTACAACGGGCAGCACATTACACAAGGGTGCAACAGTGGGCGATAGCAGAGGCATGCAGAGACATGTCCAAGCCTCAACTTTAATTTTCTCTGCAGATGCTTTAAATGAGTATCACTGCTTGTAGACACATATGCACTTGGCATTAGACATCTCAAGATACTTTAAAAATTAACATTTTCTGGAAAAGCCTGGGTCATCAGAGTGTTGCTTTGAAACTTGGAAGAGCATTAAATAAGATTTTAAAGGGATATCGGTGGGAAATTACTTGTTCTAAGGGGGGAAAGTTCGAAAACAGAAACATTGGAGACTTTTTAGACATTCTTTTGCCGTGTAAATTGTATTTCCAAAGGTCTACACCAAAAGAAATTTTCGGAGACGGGAGGAGTTGCTGTTTACCATTCATTCTTTCCATTCAGTGCATCCACTGTGGCTGGGTCCGGCGGGGCAGCCCGCGATGCGAAGTGCAATAGGCAATACCGGGCCTGGCACTGCCAGTCGTGCTGCTCGGTCGGTTCTCAGCCTCCCGTCTGTCGGACGGGCCAGAAGGAGACCCCTTGGTTATTCAACCGCCAGGATGGCGGGGCAGCGGTCATTCGAGCTATTTCCAGCGCCTCTCTCCCG
>WBMY01004998.1:0-15908 GCA_013397315.1 Donacobius atricapilla | reverse complement strand
TGAATTCCCTGTTTTGCTTTGCTTATGTGCATGGCTTTTGCTTTACCTAATAAAGTTTCACGAGTTTTATTAGCTTCCCTCTTCTGATTCTTTTCCTCATCCCCATGAGGGAAAGTGAGTCATAGTCCTGACAACTAAAGCAATATTTGTACAGAATATCTCAACAGGATTCTTAGTGTGCAAAGAATGCCAGCATCTTTCTGCACAACTGTTTAGTACTGATGAATAATACATACTGAATTATGCTTGAAATAAAAATATTGGAGAATATCTTGTACAAATACTCCAGTTCTTGCAGCCTTCTATGAAACTTTCTCCAGAAAATGAGGCAGTAGGTATACATGGTCATCATGACAATTTTGGCAATTGTAACTCTTATTTCAGAATAGCCACCTGATAAAACTTGATGGTCATTCTGCAGAGGCAGGTCTGAGCAATTTAAACTTTACAAGAAAATTTTGAATGTAAGTTCTAGTTTAAATATGGCAATGTATGATTTTATTTTGCATGTTGGAAATAGTAGCATATATTTAAATTTTATATTTAGTCATATTTGTGGATCTGTTTCTGTACTCTTGGAAAATTGTTTTATGTTCAACGTAAGTGGTGGGACAAATTCAGCATAATTGTAAAAGTTTCATGCATTCTTACATCTCTTCACTCTCTGTCTCTCTGTGTCTACTGATTTTTCTCCAGCTAGATTTTCTGGTATGGTTTACCTTTAAGGAGTTAACAAAGGTCTCATTTTTTTCTGTCTTAGGGCTTTTAAAGGTACCAATAGACATAGGGCATGACCAGCTGGTGTGTAAAACGTTCCATGGACTACCCAGCTGATTGCACTGCTGAGATGGTAGATCATTTAGAGGTATCCAGTTTGCAGAAATGTGGATGAGGTTTGTATTGTGTATACATGTTTATGCAATCATTAGTCATGATCATGACTGCATAAAATCAGTGCAGTTACCTTCAACCAATCTTTACATCTAAGTGGCCCAGACTGCATTCCATGACTGCCCTGACAGCTTGAATTAGAGCTTGCCTTTTATCGCAGCCAAATTTGGAGTACAGAAATATCCTGCCTTTCTTGAGCGTGGTTACTGCAAGAATGGTACAAGTTAATGCAAAAGAGTGAAAGTCCTGTCTAAAACAGAGCTTTAGGAATATTCTGATTATTTGGCACTTGACCAGCCTGTATCAACAGTTTACTTTTTTTTTTTTCTGTTGCTCACTGCATGCATTGGACAGTAGATAAACAATCCTTACGAGTACATCAGGACTGTCTAATGTCATATAACGTCATAACGGCATATGTGCTCTGTGCTCTGTGTGGTATGCCTCTGCTTCCCAACCAGATTTAAAGAATGTCCAGGCAAGGTCAGAGAACAGAAGTCCACATTTTCAGCAAAATGTCTCCAGCTCTTGGCTGGTGGTCCCTCATTCTTTACACAGGCTCCTTGGAGTTGGGCAAGGAGAGGATCTCAATAAATAATTTATTTGTGAGCAGGTTGTAACTTCTTTTTTTCCTGGGCAATCAACCCTGTAGCTCCCTTTAACCCCCCCTCCCCTTTTTTGCTTTGTTGTTGTTCAGTCATTGAGAGGAAGAGATTCCGCCTGACATCCCAAGAAGATCATACAAAGATAGGGCTGGAAGAGACATCACGGCATCATCTACCCCATTCTCCTGCCTCAGATTAGGATCATCTCTATCTGTCATCTGTGACTTGTTTTAAGGACCTCAGTGATTTCCCTTATATTGTCATGACGTGAAATTTTTCTTTGTGTGTTATACAATTCATACCTTTCCTGTAGTAACTTAATACCACATTTGCTCATCCTAGATCTGTCAAGGACAAAGCAAATAATTATTTTTTGTGTATTGTGTTTTTTTAAATTATAATAGCCTGTGCTTTTTCACCTCACAGGTGCTGGGTTTTGTGCATGAGTTATTTTTGTTGCTTTTCTTTGGGTTACCTTTCATTACTTCACATCTATTTTGTTTGTCCAGTTAAGAATATATTTCTCTTGAGGCTCTAGTGATGTAGAATAAAACAGAATGATGTCCTCTTCATACTTGCTGACACAATGATGATCGTATTTTCAGCACTGTGACTCTCTTCAGTGGTTAAACTGGTGAGGAGAAGAGACAACTGGCATGTGATAATACTTTTACAAAAACATGAGTTGTGTGGTGAGCAGCTTAGGGATAAATTGTTCATTTTCTCTCCTAGTACAAGAACTAATGAGCATGAAAATGAAACTAGCAGGTATTGGGTTTGTAATAGCAAAAAGAGGAACTTTGTCATGAACATTTTAAGTTGTGTAACTCCACAGGATGTTGTGGATACTGAAAATGTATACCAATTTAAAGTGAAACTGAAAATTTTCTGAATTAATTTCAAAAAAATTTAAGGCAAAATTAGTCTGTAAGGGATTATTAAATACATAAGCATGACCTCTGGCTTTGAAAGTCCCTGAGCTGCAAATTATTGGAGACAGGCTTATTTGGGGAAAGTATGACTAAACGATTACACTATTCTCATGCTCTTCCCCAGACGTCTGTTTTTGGCTGCTCTTGGAGACAGAGGTACTGGGTAGAAGATTTGACCTGGCATAATTTTAGATTTGTCCTTTTAAATTGTAAAAACTCAAGACACATTTTTCTATGAGTTAACAGCTCAGGGTAGCATCTACAATCCTTGTACTTTTTAGACCGAAAGCCTCCAATCCATTTTCCGTGTAATTTAAGACAGAAGAACTTTCTTTATAAAACACAAAGATTACCATGAGCATTTGTCTCCTGCCAATTGGCATCAACTGCAAATTATGTTTCATTTCAGTCATGCTAAACTGCCAGATGAGATAATACATATTGTCTCATTTAGGCAATCTAAGCAGCTATGTCTGTAATCCTAACTTGGCTTTTCTGATTTATTTTCTCCTACGTGTGTGTGAAATTGTATTTAATATGAAAGTTTTTTGGTTTTTTGCCCATCTCCCTTCTACTGTAGATATGTTTTAACTGCTTGCAAGAACATGAGATTCCCTGCAGAGTTGGAGAAAAGACTGAAAGTCTTTACATCTCTTATGGGGACAGGGCAGTATAGAGGGAAGAGGATGCTGTGTTACTCTTTTCCCTACAGACACTGATTTACTGGCTTGATTTAGATTGTTCATTGAATGGTACATTTTTAGCGCACTTGTGGGCTGANTAGTTTTCAAAACAAATTGCACTCTAAGAATCTCTTAAAGGTGCAAAGCAATATACAGAACAGACGATTGGGGATACAGGCATCATAAAGTCACTCTAGGACAAAAACCCATAACCACATGATGCAAATGTCTCATGTAGATATAACTTTTCATCCCCAGTTTTAATGTTAACCTTATACTAGTAGGTTTTCTGCTCTGTCAGACGTTGCTCATTTCTCTGTGACTCGGACAATACCTAAACAGATACTGTTTGTACTTTTTCAGCTGATGTGAAGTTGGCTTGAATGCAGCATCCTGCACTCCGGCAAACTTGACAGAAATGTGCTTATGTCTGCACTTGCTTGGGCATAAATTTGTATTGCACAGTGATAATACAAAATGGTAACGTACCAAAGGGTACTCTGGCATTAATGGAGACACAGTCATGTGTTGCACATGCCTTCTTTACTCTTCTATCATGTATTAATATGTTTAACACATTTTGTCTGAGTTTTCCAAAGTGAGTATGGGGGTTAAATTAACACTGTTTTCCTGCCAGACTCTGTCTGTAGGCTGCTTCATGTTTTACCCCATAAATGCTTCCTCTATTCTTGTCATACCAAATAAACAATTTTATGTTCCTCCTCTCAGTTGGTTAGGGCATGAGGAAAAACAATTTTGCCAGGAGGTGGAAAGTCTATGTAGTGATCATAGTGGCAGTGAGGGTGTTTTATACCAGGTATTAGGCTGTTCTGTGTTACTGATGGTTGAGGTCTCAGATTTATCCTGTGCTGCTGCAGTGGAGTCTGGATTGAAGAGGCAAGAATCATGCAGGTATTAGGAAGTTCCTTCCTGAACCTCTGTAGTCTGTAACTACAGTGACTGTTGGGGTAAATTGATCATACTTTAACTCCACACGCTTTGCTTCACGTACCAGAGTGGGTTTTATTCGAAGTATGTGTCTTTGGAGGTGGGAACAGAAAGGCAACATTTCAGTTTGTGTAGGAGAGACTGTTAAAGTTTGTTGTAAATAACCGTGAGTGCTGTTCTGTTATTGTTAGGATATTTGTATATAGTAACTACTTTGATATCTATGCACCGAATGAACATTAATTAATGTTAGTACAGCGAAACTGTTTTCTGACTACTTTAAGACTGTAAAAAACCCTAGATGGATTCTTTTGTTTGAATATCATAATTTGATACCTGCAAATATTTGAACTGATAATGTATTTGCATATAGCAAATAGAATTCTCTTCTGTGAAGGATTTTCAAAGCTGTGGCAAATTCAGTTAGCCACAGTCAACAGTATCACAGCTAGGTATTTTGGAATTGATAAAGGAAACTATTCTTTTTAGGCAGTAACATTTTCCAGCTCTTCCATTGGCCTAAAACACCTCTCTTGTATGGACAGAGAAAGACTGAGCTGTCTTTAACTGATTATACTTACAAGTGTGCCAGGTAACATGAAGCTATTGTTTAGATATCTAACTGTCTTTTAACTGAAGAGCAGTGGAAGGTTCTTTGCCAGAGATTCATGGAATGTATCAGAGAGGTTCATACTTTGGAAGTGACCTGTGAAAACAGTAAACAAACAAAAAACTTTATAGTGGTTTTTCTCCATTTAGCCTTTTGCTATTGAGTTATGCTGAAAAAAAAATTTAAAAAAAAAGGGGGGGGGGGGGGAGAGAAGCGCCATTGTATCCAGGTTGCTATCATGATTGATTGTTCATTGACCTCAGATATTCATTGAGTAATCCTCACACAGTCAGGACGAAAAGTGCAGATTTGAGTCAAATCAACCAAATAATTTGGAAAACAAGTATCTCTCTTTTCAGTGTACCTTCCTTTCCTGGAAGGACTGAACAAAAACTGAGCAGTATCAGTGGTATCATTACTCTGTTGTGTTCTTCTGTATCTGATAATGTGAAATGCTAATTAGAAGCACTGGTTAATTGAAGTCTAGTACATCAGACTTGTGTCTGTTTGGCCTGAGGCATCATTTATCAACTGAAGAGAGCAGTGTATGTATAGCCATCTTTGCAAAAGTGTAATATACTCCACGTTCTCTCCAAAGGTCTTTGGATGTTACAACTCATAGGAGGAAATTGATAATTGAGGAATGAGGGCTTACAATCCCAGGGTATGGTGAAGTGGTTTGCAGTCTGGGGGGTGAAACAGAATTATCTGCTATTTACTTTTTGTGGGCTGACTTAGACCACTATGTATCCTTCCTCAGTCAAATTCTCAGAAATACAAAGTTTCTTTTTTAGAAAGCAGGAGCTTTTTTTTTAAGTTTGGTTCCTGTGGTTTTCTGCGTAGCCTCAGAAGCTCGGAAATCACTATGTATCTTCTCATTTAAAGAGGAAGCAGGTAATGGTCAAACATTTGTTTTCTCTTAAGGAACTATAATTTGTAAGAATAACAAGAGACAATGTCACATTAAATTGGAACAAATAAGCATTTAATAGGGCTTAATATAAAAGACATCTTGAAGAGTCCTGTGCATGGGGCACTGTAGTCTTAAAGAGAGGAGAAGGCAGAAGGTCCAAGTGACAGTGCAAGGGTGGATGTTAGGGCTCAACATACAAACTCCAAAATCTGAGCTCCTCCTGGCAAAACCTGCAGATCTCTCACCGCAGTGGCCCTGCTTTGTGAGCTCCTTTGCACAGGACAGGGAGCAGCATCCTGTTGTCTTTGGATAGCCACAGGCATCTTGATTTTGCTTGAGAGAGCAAAGTGTATCTCTTAATTTGCATTTATCTCATTACCTGATGACAGAAATAGTCTTTGTGCTGGTCTTGCAGTGAAGATGGTGTCCTGCTTAAGGAACAGTAAATAGGTCCACCTGCCTCTTCTGTCTGGTGCTCACAAATGGCAATTTAATAAAGTCTCTTTGCTGTACACCACTGTTTTGGTTTGCATATAACTCTAAATTAGTTATTTGATCCTGGATGAGTTATATGTCCTTGTATCTCTGAATTTAACTAGTTTGAATTGTGTGTTTCTTTTGTTTTCACATGTGCATGCCATTAATGGTTTAATAATGTAGTATAGTCTTTGTCTATGAACCAAGAGAGAAATCAATGTTGCTGCTCAGCATTGTCGTTAGTGAGTAGAGGCTGATTTTAGGCTTTGAATATTAATTTTCCCATGCATAATTTTTTAAAAAAAATTTTGTGTGTGTGTTTTCACTTGACTGAGATAAAGATTCAAAGCAGAAGACTACAATATATGGTTATAGTCAGCATAAAACTGTCTATATGCTGCAGAAGCTTGATTTTTTTCTATTTTTTTCCTCCTTTTTTCTTTGAAGTTTACATGCCCTCAGAGTGGAATAAATGACTCAGTAGTTGGACCATCCCCCTGGATTATGGCTCTGTTGAGAATCAAGTTTTTGAATGTCTCCTATGTAATCTATCTTATTTTGAAGACAGGGTACTTTTTTTTTTTTTCTGGAAAGGGCAGACGTACCTAACCTGTCAGCCAGTTGGAGGAGAAACAGCTGTTGAATAAAAAATTTCATATTCTTCTGTTATTTAACATGATCAGGAAGTAGTTGGTTTTCCTTTTCCTTTGCTTGTAGTTTTCCTTTGCATTGTTGGCTGGCACAATATCATCCATACCCACTTTTGTGGTTGCTGACTGTGGCTCAGAGACCTTTGTAGTTCTGAGGGCTTTTGCATCTTGAAGTCTTAGAAAGTAAATGAAGCAGTTGACAGAAGGCTTGGTCTAAAAATCATTTTGCATCTCCTGTTTGTATTGGATTACTGGGGAGTTCAAGCCTGTGAAGAGGCCTATAGCTATTCCTGAATCCTCAAGTGCCACTGGGGTAGCTGATGTTGAGTCTGGCCGTGGTGGTAGTTCCTGGTGCTGGTAACTGTTTGGTGAATGTCTCCTTTTCTAGCCATATGTTAGTGATCTGAGCATGACCCTGGGTGGGTGAGTTGCTTCATCACTAATATGTGTGGCTTTCTGGAGGGAGTGTGCGGTTCAAGAGACCTCACAGATTTCCTGAATGTGGCCCACACTGTCTGTTATTTATTATATCCTTTCAGAAACAGAAGATAAACTAGTTTCCCTAATGACTATGTTTATTCATATGCTTAAATGAGTTTCTGCCTGTGGAGGGGAGATATTTTGGCTCCCTTTCACTTATTTTTCTGTGTACTAATGTTTTTACATAGCTCAGCTGGAAGATTCACCACCTACGCATTAGTTTGTTCCAGCATAAGATAGATAGCTGTTTGAATATGTGAATGGTTAGATTTTTAAACGTGTGTACTGTCTAGAGAATATTGCAAAAGCAAATGGTTGTGTGTTGCAGTTTTTATGATATTTAGTATTTATCATAATGTGATTATTTGTTACATTGGTAACTTTTGAGATGTATTTTGAATCTCACAAAAAACCACAGTCCTAATTTTGATTGATTGGACATGTGAAGAAAGTGGTGTTTGACCATTATTGGCATGTAGAACAACTAATATATGATTTTTCAGGACTGAAATCTGTGAAGAAAGTATCATCAGATGCAGACATCATAGTATCATCCCTCATTCATCATCAAACCTCCCAAATTAAGTAAGATGAAGAAACTGATTGAGTTTTGTCTTGAAATATGTTAGTTAATACTATGCAGCTATGCAGTTTAAACTAAAAAGAAAATGGGTCTGAGAAACCTAAAAACTATTAAAGAACTAGGAAAATCTGTAAGATCTGAGTTTGAGCTAGTTACGGAAAAAGTTGAATTCCAGTTGTACGCAAAAATATTCTAGGGACCAACAAAAGGGAGAAAAGAAAAAGTGTTTCTTTCCTGGTTTAGAAACGCTTCTTTTGTCCCAGAGTACATTTACATTTGTTTGAATTGCAGGCATTTCAAGATACCTGTTTTGAAAAGTTGTTGATGGACTCACAGGAATTAAGAAGAAGGTGTCAAAAAGATCAAAGGGTTGGTGGGATGATTTATGAGGAAAACAAAACTACTCTTAATGGCCTTTTTGAACAGTGGTGAAATTAGGTCAAAGAAGCAAGGTGATAATGAAATGCAGAAAATGTGGGCTGTGTGTCAGTGTTACTTTTGTATTGAAATCATTTTCTATGGAACTCTTTCCCATCAAATACCAAAAATTGCATTACTCAGATACAATAAACTTAAATGTGTTGGTTTGTTCAGAAAGGAGTGCTATAATGAGCAGTCTTACATTGACCTAGACTGAGCAGACTGTCTGTTCCCTATCTCCAATTTCTAAGAACCATTTTTGGGGATTGTGTTAAGTTGATCTTTAGCTTTATTAGTGCTGAAGTTTACTAGTTTTTGAACTTGTGTTAGAAGTTGTAATGGAAATGTTTGCCGAATACTGACTTTAACATGCAGAATCTACATTGCAATACTTAGGCTATCCCTTTCATTTTCCATGTCTGGGAAACTTTCATGTGTAATGCCAGATGGTTCATGTAATCATTCATGGGAAATTTTAAATGTAACCAATAGGCAATCAACTAGATCAAACAAAACAAACAAATATGATCTCTGCTTTAAAAAATGGGGAACTGTTAATGCAAAAATTTTTGCACAGAAGGAATAGCTGAGGTATTTCCATTCCTCTTCCAAAACCTCATAACTGTATCTCTTCTTATGAATTAATGAGTACTGCTCATAATGTACTTCTCAGATAACTCAGTGACCAACTGCATTTGTAGTCATACAGTCTTCTGGTGTTTCCTTAAGAGGTGGGTTGACAGACTGCCAGGATATGTGGTTTATTAAATTAATTATCCCTGGTAATACAAATCTTGAAGTTATGAGGCGCTCGCTTACTTCATAATTTGAGGAAGCTCTCTGTGATTCTGTCTGCTTTCCTTTATAAAGGAAATGTTTGTGCATTTACAATTGATTCTTTAGAAAGATGAATGTTGCCCAAAAACTGGACACAAAAGTTTGTAGAAACAAAGTTAGCTCATTTTTTACAGTTACTTTATTCATTGCATTGTTGAACTATTAGGCTTTTTAATTGCATGAGTGGTCTGAATGGGTTGACATTTAAAAGAGCAACCAATTCCTCAACTTGTCCATATTCTGGCATGGGTGCTGTTGAGAAAAAGTGCTTCTAAGAAACCTCAGCATTCTGTACCATTACTGAGGGACATTGTTTTGCAATTAGGAAAACATGTACAGGATCATTTGGTCTTTCATTTGTAGCTAGGGATTTTTTTTTAACATGAAAATTTAAAGCACATTCTGTGAGCTAACAGTTTTATTCTAAAACAGACTGCAATAATATCTTTGCTTTCCTCTTATAACAGATGATGCAAAATTAGATTTTTAGATTGGACTTTGTTTTGATAGGAACAGAATAGCAGAGAATTGAGTGGTGTCAGTTTCTTGATAAAATTTCAAGTATTGATTTNGGTTGTTTGTTTTGGTTTTTTAGTGGGTTTTGTTTGTTTTATTTGTGTTTTTTATGGTTGATCTGACTTTGGTAGAAGAAGAATGTTCTGAGTCTGGATGTCAGCAGCTTTGGAGAGGGTGTCCCATACAGGGAGGTTGTCTTGAGATACCAAGTGAACAGGGCATATTTTTCAGTTGCTTAGAAAAGCCTAATTCTGTTCATTTAACTAACTTATTTATTTAATGTAGCAGTGAAGACACAAATTCCAATTCTTATAACATGGTAAGCCTGTATAACAGATACACCATGAACTGTCTGAGATACACTTTCAGATGTTTTCAGGAGAACTGTGGTTGTCATGTTGACAGGACATAGTTTTCATTTTGGGTTTTAGAAAATAAAAAGGAGCTGGAGTATCTTAAATAACACAACGAGCATTCTATCTACTTCTCTGTCTCTTCAGGAGGGTTTACTGTTTAATGTTGTCCAGAGATGTATGGAGTTGAATGGAGGCCTGTAAATGCAGTGTTGAGCTCCTGCTGGTGAGAATTTTGGGTGTTTTTAAAGTTATCTCAGAAGCTGACTGACACTTACAGGATGTAATCTTTCTTTCCTTTATAAAACCCTGCTTACTGACACTTTAGGAAAATATGAACATCAATTATAACATGAACTGGTGCTGAAAATTTTAATAACTAGAAATGACTGTAGACAGCCTTTAGCTATATATTTGTGTTTTCAAGTTTAGGTGAATCTGTTGATCTAAAATTGAAAAAAGTTACTTTTCTGAAAAGCGTTGAGAGGCTGATGACCCATTTGGCAGTGATGGTGTTGCAGTACCGCAGAGATCAGTCTGAAGTTTAGAGGTATTATGAAGGGTAAAAGGAGGTGAATTGAAATGTATGGTTTCCACTCATCAAAATTATACATGGTATATATGCTTAGGATCACATAGATGTGAAGAAATTAGTTCTGCATGTTCAGAAATGGAAATTGTTGGCCAGAAATTTAATTAAAAACTCCAGTCCAGTATAGCTGATGTAGTCATATTTAAAGCCCTTTTCCAACAGAACGGCTCCATGCCCATTTTCAGTTATCCTAAAATTCTGCAGGAACATCCAATTTTTTGTAAATTATTTGAAAGCATACAGTTGCTGGAGGGCTTGTGGGTCCCAGTGTCTGGTCTTCAGCTGTTGTATGCAGCTATACAGTAGATTCTTAATTTTAAGAGTTTTGCAACGTATCTTTGCTCATCATGACGCGACTCAGAATGCTTCCCAGTGCCACCTATTAAACTTCAGATGTCTGTTCATTTCTAGGATACACAGAATTGTCTGTATTAAATCTGAAATTACAAAAATAGTAGTGTTTTACATTAATCTTTTGTGGTTTAAATTATTAGGGGAAGATAATAATCAGTTTTCTCAGAACTTAATCCCTTCCTATTTCACCTCACAGGTGACCTCAGTCTTTGGATACTGAGGAGTCAGCTACAGATCTTCTTTAGGAGAAGTCAAAACTCTGCCCCTTGAGTTTGATTGTCCTGATCACTGTGCTCAGGGCTGTTGAGCTTTTTCTGTAAGAAACAAATTGAACTGCACATTACAGTGTATGCATTAATATGAATGGCATAACTGTAAATGAGAGAGCAAAACCAACAAGATATTTATAATTAGGGTTGTTCAGTATTTAGATGACACACTGTAGCTCTTATCACAAATCTGTAATAAAACAGGCTCCAGTCCAATAACTACAGCCATAAACAGAATCCATTAGAATCACCAAGAGCAAAAGAACTGCATTCTGAAAATTTGGAAAAGCTGAGCACTTAAGTTCTCTGTTCCGTTAATGCTATTTACATCCCTATCCTCTCCACCTTTCCCACCATTTTTTTTTCCTTCTGGAGAAGTTTCAGAGACTAGAATATGACATAAGTGTTCAGTCTCTAGTTTATTAGATTACATGTGATGACTTAATGTTGTACAATGGACTTATGGGCTGGGTCTGTGTTTTGTTATGGGCTGCTGGGCAGAGAGACAGCTGAGTGTGCAGACGTGTGATTGGACTGTGCTGTCAGCCCTGAACAGTCAGAGTGCCCTGGCTGCCTGAGAAGCTAAGAGCAGATACCAGGGCTGCTCTGACCCAGGTGCAGCACCTTGCACTTGTTGGTCAGAAGATTAGTTATGTTTTTAGCTGTGTGTATTTGCATAGAGGCCAGAAAATGGTGGCTTTCATGTGTCAGGAGGGGAGGAGAGGGAGAGGAGAGAGTTGAAACACAATACTGCTGCCATGTCAGCCAGAGTCACCTGTGCTTTCTACCTGGCTTTACTTTCTACCCTTGTTAGCTTGTGGGATAGTCCTTCCTGCAGTGCAGTGACCTCCCTACCAATGCAGTTATTGCCACATTTAGCTGGCCAGATGGACTCTGCCAGTGCTTACCTTGCCAGCAACCAGTGGCCTAGGGTTTCTGCTCTCACAAATTTGATTGCTTTTTGGAGGCACCTCCTGCATGAAATAATATGTTCTTGAAAAAATACAATCTTCAAGATTCTCAGCATAAATGAGAATGTTCGTAAATACAAGTAATTTCTCTAGATATATTGCTCTTCAATAATAAATCATGGCAGCTAGGGGACTGTGTTATTTATACCTGCCATGTCTTATTTCCAGGCTGAAATAGCAACATATGTATCTGATTTCTGTAGAGAAAAAAAATGTCTTCCCACCCACAATACACAACTCCTTCAGACAGAATGAAAGGTAACTTTTTTTGAACTTTCATCATTGCTATTCCATTGTATGTTAATTATAGGTCCTAGTTTTGGCATGATTTCATTAGCTGAGCACTTGCCATGTCACCAGGGCTTGATTTGATTTTTGTCTTCACTTTCTAGTATGACTTCTGCTGTTCCATAAAAAAACCCTGAAGCATATCATATAACCCAAAAAAGCAGTTAAAATTTTTCTTTTTCCCCTTCCCTGAAAAATTATTTTAGTTTGAGATCCCTTATACTGTAGTAAAATAGAAACAAACCTTATTCTGATAAGTGCTGTGAATAAAATACTGTGTACTGAGTTATGCTGTGAAATAGTGTACCTAATTCACTGATTTAAACACAAACTTCTAGAGATGCATCTGGATACTTAATTTAAAAAACAGAACTGTAATGCTTGATTAGCTGATGTAACCAAGTTCAGATGTTAAAAAAAGAAAAGCATGCCTTAGCAAAATAGATTCACCAGTATTTTCCAAAAAATATAGTTTGAAAATAGGGTAAAAATATAAAAGGAAGTAAAAACGTTAGAAATATAAAACAAGGTCTGGTTTTAGTTCATGTTGTGATTTTTCAGTCTGAGTGTGCAATGGTTCTTACCTAATGA
Organism: Donacobius atricapilla; assembly: GCA_013397315.1. Lineage (NCBI taxonomy): Eukaryota > Metazoa > Chordata > Aves > Passeriformes > Mimidae > Donacobius > Donacobius atricapilla. Next base: position 2,945 of record WBMY01004998.1, on the reverse strand, counting down.
GAAAAGGAGTAAATAATCAGTTCTTTCTAGCAATTAACTGATCTGCCTGCAGGATGATAATTAAAATGAGTCATGCATGTAAAAGGAAACTGAATCTTTCCCTTGACTCATTTTTCTTCCATTAATTTACTTTCAGAATGGCATGCTTTAAAATTCTGCCAGAAATTGATATACAAGTGTATTCAGTCATAAAAGTGGTAGGTGCTTCTTCAAAGCAATTCCATGTTTGAATCCCATGTAGTGCTGAAAAATTTGCCACCTGACTCATGTTACCTGATCTTAGAGCCTGGAGTGTTTGTAGAGTCAGTAGGAAGAACCAGAGGTCTCCAAGGGAATGATGAGTCTTTGGGCAGGATTAGCCCAAGGATTCTCTTGAGCTGGGGGCTAATCCTCTCCAGGTTTGTCCATGGTGTTGCTGCTCATCTCCTGCCTGCTTCTGGCATGGTGCTCCCACCTGGTTGGTGGGTGCTGGGCATATCTACCAACATGGGATCCTCTCCTGGGGATATGTAGGTTAAAGAACTGTGCCTTCCCTGTAGTCCCACAGCATATTGATTTAAGAGATAGTCCCCTAGCCGCCCTTTGCCTGTCAGCTGTGGTGCTTCCAATGAAAATGGATGACCTCTGGTCCCGCCTCTCAGCAGGCTGGGGCAGCCACCTGTAGTCACCAGGTGTCCTCACCACCAGGTCACAGAATTGTCAGAAGGAGAGGAGCTGGAGTGTTTTCCCATTTTACTAAAGCTGACCCACTCAAGAGTAAGAGAGCCAGGAGGACAGAGAAGGTGCTTGAAAGAACCTGATTTTGTAAGACTTTCAGCTGGTGCTTGCAGTTAGGAGTTGGGAATTACCATTTCTGATCCCTCTGCTTAGGAGTATGACTGGTTTTAGGTAACTTCTTAAATACATGAAAAGTAGATGAAACTTCAGAGATTCTGGGGAATGTGAGGTGTGACAGCAATCTCTTGTTTAATCAGAACATTGTTTTTTTACCTGCGACTAGCAATGAAGGCTGGGGCTAGGTTTCTGATACAGAAAAAAATATGTGCTAAAAGTGCCCATGTTTTGGCACCGGTGAAAGAAAGTCTTCAGCCCAACCAAGAGCTGAGTGCTGAGCTGTCAGTGCCGTGGGGCAGGCTGGCTGCTGTATTTCAGAAACCAGCTTCCTCCCAGTTCTACAGCATGAGCCATTTGCTGTTAACTTTGCACACTGAATTACCAGCTGCGGTAGAAATTTCACTCACAGTATCACAAGAAGAAGGGAATTCAGTGTCATTTGCTGGAATATTTTGGAGATATGTCATGTGGTGCATCCTTTGATTATCACTGTGATGCATTCTTCATATTCAAGACCTGATTATCTCCAGGGAGCTGAAAACCAATGGCTCCAGTAAAATGCAATGGAAGATGCACTGCTTGCTATACCTGACTGCTTTTTATTATAGATCAGAGGGAAAAAACTTGGGTTTTTTTAACATGCAGGGATTAAAGCTAAAATTCAGCTATTCTCTAGCATATCTTTTCCTTTTGGTGCTTGCTTAAAAAGCACCAAAGCTTTTTGGAGCTGTGTTAATATATGTTAGTTTTTCCAAAGAGGTTTTCAGAATTTTTTTTTTTGAAGTTTTGCTTTTCAGAGTTGGTGTTCCTCTCTCAAAGAACTATAAGGATAGCCTCTACTTTTTGCTTGTTGAGAAAATGAGATTTTTCCAGTTGTGGAGTTCACATGTTTGACCAGATGATTTTTTTTCAGAGATTCTTTTTTTGTTGTTAGGTATGATTGTAAATACTTTAATTGAGAAAATTAGTTTAAATTAGTTAAATAATCAGAAATAGAATTCAGAGCACCAAGTTCCTAGTTACAATTAATGTAAATCTTTAAAAAAGTTACTTCTGTGTAGAGTTGTTGTTGGCTAGTAGCTATTGTTTGTATTTTCAGATCAAAGGAAATGAGCAGCAAATAGGTTTTTTTAAAGTACCTGGCTTATACTTTCTGAACATTGTAAATGTTAATCCTTGAACACGTGGAGTCAAGGGGTTAACTTCTCTTAAGTGATTACTCAGATTGGTTAAATATTTTGCCAATTAAGAAGCAGCAGATTTTATCTGACCTACTAGAGCGGGGTGGGATTGTTAAAGCTTAATCATTTGTAAACTGCATTTGATGTAAGGGGCCAATGTTTATTAAATGAACTCTTGGGTTTGACAGAATTTTTACTGAAATACAGTAGGATCTAATTTTATTTCATGTTGTTGTCAGAGAGGTGTTGTGGGGAGAATAAAGAAACTTTGTTCCTACGCAACCAAAGCAGGACTTGCCCTCCCAGAAAAAAGAAGTGGGGCTACACTAAAGACATAGAGAATGGCCTTTTCTTCCTCCTTTTTTTCCCTTTTATTTGGGATGTTGGTCAAATAAAANGCAGCAGATTTTATCTGACCTACTAGAGCGGGGTGGGATTGTTAAAGCTTAATCATTTGTAAACTGCATTTGATGTAAGGGGCCAATGTTTATTAAATGACCTCTTGGGTTTGACAGAATTTTTACTGAAATACAGTAGGATCTAATTTTATTTCATGTTGTTGTCAGAGAGGTGTTGTGGGATTTTTAGGGTTTGTTTTTTTTTCTTTGAAGAACATTGAAAATATTCTCAGTAACCACTGCAGGTAACTAAACATCTGTGGAGCTTTGCTTACTAGAGAAATAGATGACGGATGCACAGATGCACTAATACATCTGTCTTGGAAGTGTATTCATTTGAATTAAGGCCAGCTAATTTGTGGATGGGTTTAAAATTTGGACTAATTTTGAGACTGCATCATATTTTTTCCCGTAGTTACTGGAAACTGAACACTGTAATAGGGAAATAGTATGCTGGCCACTTGAGGACTAATTAAACATATAGACCTGTCAGGTTTTATCTGCAACCTGGGTAACAGCAGTTGGACATGGA
>WBMY01004996.1:48420-58967 GCA_013397315.1 Donacobius atricapilla | reverse complement strand
TCCCACCCCAGATGTCCCTCTCAGGGCCGAGGAGCCCTGTGCACAGGTAATCCCACCCCAGATGTCCCTCCCAGGGCCGAGGAGCCCTGTGCACTCTCAGCACTGCACCCCACGGAGGGCAGGGACCCTTTACCCCCCTGCCCTCCCAGCAGCGCGGCCAGAGCGGTGTCACTGCCCCGACACGGAGCCGTGACCCCTGAGCCCTGGGGGTCAGCAAGGCTCGTCCAGGTGTGGCTGGGCACGGCGGGGCAGCCGGGGAGGAAGGAGGAAGGAGGAAGGAGGTGACCCCAGCGCTGCCCACCGCAGCCCGCGGCTGGGGCGCTGCTCAGACCAGGCCGCCCGTGGGTTCCCCCAGCCCTCTCCTTTCAGGCACTGCAGTGCTGGGGAGCAGCGGCAGATCAAAGTCATGGTGCGCACAGATATCTTGGCGTTTGGAGATTGGGAGATAAATAATTCATACTCTGGAAGTAGAGTCGGGTTGGGGATATTAGAGATTAATTCCATCGCGCACTCTTTTTCCTCACTCCCACCGCCCCCATTTTTTTTTTTTTGCTAGTGGGAGACCTACTGCCCTCGTCCCTTTCTTCTGATTTCTGAATCTGCCACAGGCACTGTTAGAATTACAGCAGTGATAAGAAAATATCAGGCGTGGGATTTGAATTAATGCTTTTAGACAAATCTCCATTCCATCTCTAATTCTAATGCTAATTACATTTGCAGATCAAAGCCTGTTCGTTAAAGTTTTGCTTTTGAATACATGTAAAGATTTTACTTTTTTGTTTGATTTTTTTTCTCCCCCATTTTTGGAGAAATGCTTCTTCCAGTAGAGACCAGATGTTCCTAAAATATCCCATTGGAACAGCACAGCTTTGGTGCTGTTTTCCTTTCTCTGAGCCTTTTGTCTGCACTGGGTGCAGCATTGTTCTGTTACTGTATAGGCAATCCATCTTTCTGATGTGTTTGGCTCCTGTTTAGAAAAAGCCAGTGATAACTTAATAGGTGAGTGCAAATAACTGCAAACACGTTTAACTGCATGCTCAGCATTGCCAGCTGCAGGTATTCAAAATTTGGATCAGCTTCAATGAGATTATGAGATTACAGGGAAGAGATCTGAAATATATAGACAGTTGAGTTATTTTTATTTTTCCCTCTGACTCTCAGATTTATGAGATTTACACTTCCTGTCTGCTTCTACAGCAAGGAGGACTTGAAATTATTGCTTCTCTTTCTTTTTTTAATTTTCTTCTCCCTATCTGAGGCGGAACCTTTCTAACATGGGCTCCTTAAACTGGGATTTTCAGAACCAGAAATATAAATATCGTGCAACTCTTGCTAAAACCATCAAAACTGGCAAAACAGGCACCAGGTCTCACTGCATCCAACCCAAGCCTGGCGTGTCCATACACGTTTGTAGGATCAGAGCCCATTTTACAAGTGTCAGGTAACGAAAGTCAGGGAAAGTCAGAAATTTTTAACACCAGAACATAACTCACAGATTTTTAGCACCAGAGCCTCAGGGGTTATAGCAAAAGAGTACGAGCTCATTTGGGGAGGGAATAAAAGGAAGGGAAAAGAGAATGGATGGAAGTGTGGAAAGAGGGGATTAGGTGGTGGGGTACATGCAGGAGGAAGCAGAAAGGGGTCAGAGGGAGAAAAAGCCAATTAGTGGAGTATAAATCTAAAAAAGGCAATTTCTGAAATGAAGAGGTGCTAACTTAAGGCAGCGAAGGAGGGGATTAGTCAAGGAAGTGACAGGGTGCAGTTTGGGAAAAGTGGCATTCCCAAAGCTGATTGGGACTGGAAACAACCCCAGAGCATCCCTGAGCATCCCTGAGCGGTGTGTGAGCTGTGTGCTGGTCCCTGACAGGGCAGGCACACTCCTGTCACAGCCAGGCTTTGCTAAAGCTTTTCAGGGCTGAAAACAACCTCAGAGCATCCCAGAGCATCCCTGAGCGGTGTGCGAGCTGTGTGCTGGTCCCTGCCGGGGCAGGCACAGCTCCTGTCACAGCCCGGCTTTGTTAAAGCTTTTCAGGGCTGAAAACAACCTCAGAGCATCCCAGAGCATCCCCGAGTTGTGTGTGAGCTGTGTGCTGGTCCCTGCTGAGGCAGGCACAGCTCCGCTCACAGCCAGGCTTTGCTAAAGCTCTTCAGGGCTGAAAACAACCCCGGAGCATCCCAGAGCATCCCCGAGCGGTGTGTGAGCTGTGTGCTGGGAGCTGGTCCCTGCCGGGGCAGGCACAGCTCCTGTCACAGCCCGGCTCTGTTAAAGCTCTTCAGGGCTGAAAACAACCTCAGAGCATCCCAGAGCATCCCTGAGCGGTGTGCGAGCTGTGTGCTGGTCCCTGCCGGGGCAGGCACAGCTCCTGTCACAGCCCGGCTTTGTTAAAGCTTTTCAGGGCTGAAAACAACCTCAGAGCATCCCAGAGCATCCCCGAGTTGTGTGTGAGCTGTGTGCTGGGACCTGATCCCTGCCGGGGCAGGCACACTCCTGTCACAGCCAGGCTTTGCTAAAGCTTTTCAGGGCTGAAAACAACCCCAGAGCATCCCTGAGCGGTGTGTGAGCTGTGTGCTGGGACCTGATCCCTGCCGGGGCAGGCACAGCTCCGCTCACAGCCAGGCTTTGCTAAAGCTTTTCAGGGCTGAAAACAACCCCAGAGCAGTCGGCTCAGTGGGACCCCCCGTCCATGCAGCTCCAGGAATCACCCCCTGAGCCGGGCCAGGGCTGCCCCGAGCCCCTCGAGCCCCCCGTGTGACAGCCCCGGAGAGCAGAGGTCCTGCTCAGCAGGGGCAGCCTCTGCTCCCCTCCCCAAACACCTCCCAGGATTTCGGGCTCCGTGCAGCTGCAGCAGCTGAAACCTCCTGCACACACCGCAGCGGCAGCATTTTAAATGCTTAGTGACCCCCAAAAAGCTTGTCACTGTCGCCCTGATTTTTCAGCCTTCTGTGTGTCCCACAGTTCATAGTTCTTCGGTTGTTTCTCACACACGAGTGTTATAAACAGAAGCAATGTTTTCCTTAATTCAAGGTAGTTTACGTTCTTTATTTTAGAGCTATGGACAGCTGATGGACAGTTGTCTTAAGCAGTGGGATGGGGAGAGGTGTCAACCTTCTCCCCCAGTCCCTGGCCTTTGTAGAAATACTATAAAATGGAGTCAGATTTTATAATAAACAGTTCATGCCTTCTCACCAAAGTGAGTGTGTGTGTCGAACAACGACACATCACCAAGAATTTGTGTTGGATTATTTGTATTGGAATTGGTGTTGGATTATTGTGTTTGGGTTATTTTTTTTCTCCCACGGGTCTAAAGTTGGGCACCTTGGTTCTGTGCCGTGGGACAGGCTGTGACTGCCTCCTGCACCCCTGCAGAACCTGCAGCTCACTGCTCAGGCAGGGCGGCTGCTCTTACACACACCTGTGCAAGGGAAAGGAGCAGTAACAGACATTGCTTTCTGTTCTTTGGATATGGTGCACTTTTTTTGGTTTGGTTGTGGGTTTTGGTTTGGTTTGTTTGGTTTTTTTCTTTTCAACTGACAAATCTGGAGGCAAAAAGTAAAAAGGGAATCAAATTCTGCTCACAGCCATCCACACGTATTTGCACCCAGGGCAGTAATTTCCAATATTAGTCAAGGCATGCAGAGACTTTTGGGTATAAATTGGTATCCCTGAAAAAATCTTCTGCGGAGGACTGTGTATCTGGCAGGAAGCTTGAGATGACCTGGGTGCCTAAGTGCTATCAGAAAAAGCTGCTTCCAATACACAACTGCTTCTGCTGGAAGTCAATCCCCAGGAATTATTCATTTTTGAATAGCATTTGCTGCTTTCCCATCTATTCCCTAGAAGTTTATACACATAGACAGAGAGATCAAACCTGTAGCTATAGGGATTTCCCGCTGTCACAACATTATTGGAAAACATCTAAGTAGAAGAGATCCTCTTTCCTTTTGTCTTCTAAGATGCTGCAGGATGGAAGAAGACACCTAAGGAGGATGCAGGCTGCCATCCTAGAGCTGAGGGTTAGGAAGCCTCTGCCTGCAGTTGGGAATACAGCTCCTCATGGAAAAAAGAATGAAAATAAAAACACTGAAAGCAACAGGCCAGGCTTTCAGCTGGGTAAATCACCATTTCTCCCTTCACCTCTCTGGAAATGTGCCTGTTTATATCACCTAAGCATCTGGACAGTTATCTGGGCTTGCCAGCTCGCCCTAGGGATAACCAGAGCTTCAGCCAATTAAATGTTCATTAGGGGCAAGCCAGAAGGGAGCCCAGGAGCCCGGCCTCAGAACCAGCCAGCACTTCTGCTCCTGCTCTTTTATCACACGAGACTCTCCCATCCTGCGGAACATCTCGTTGTGCTCGGGTGAGCAAAGCCCACGGAAAATCCTGGTTTAGATCTGCTGGCAGTGACTTTATCTCAGAGCTCGGGGTTTCTTCCTGCTTGGCACGGCACACTTACCTCAGCAAAGGAGACCCCACACCTATCTCTGAACTTACAGCAGCCAGAGGCGTGAGGGGGATACTTTAAATGTGGAAAACTTCAGAATAATCTCCAACTGCCAGGCTGTGACACAAAATCACACGGATACAAGACCCAACCTGCAGCCTGCCTCTGACCTTAACCAGCCAGTGAACACCTGGAAATCAGGAAAGGACAGGAGCAGCTAGTCCAGGATGGAATTTCCCTGGGAGACTGTCATTTGTCCTGGTGCACAGAAATGGCTAAAAGGCCCCCATGCCACGGATGTCTCGTGGCAGTCACAGTCAGACTCCGCACCATCTGTCCCTCACAGTCACCCCTGACTCACGCCCTGCATTGACGGGGGCTTCCAGCCACAAGGAATCGAAACCAATCGAGGCACGGAGTGTCAGCAACCCCCAGCGCTCCCCCTTGGGCTGGATTTATCTCTTGAGGTGACTCCCCACGATCCCACCTGCTCACTCGGACGTGCACGGGGTACAGGCTGTTCTTTCAGTGAGGGTAAGAGGGATCTCAGCACCCTGAAGCAAAACTCTTTCAAAAGGTGCAGCCAGAACTGGCTGGCTGGGCTGTGCAAAGGTTTAGGAAAGGGGACTGAGAGTAGTAGGAATTGATAATGCGAAACAGAAAAAGGTAAGGACTGGACAAATGTCTTAAAAACAACCCCTTTTAAGGCTAGTGCTATTTTTTATCCATATATTGTCTGTTTCAGTGGTTGGTTAGCTTCTCCCATTTCTGTGGCTCTAAACTTTGGGGGTTTTTGCAAATAACCTTGTCTCCTGTGAGGATGGATCTGGCAGGCTGCTCACAACTCTGTGACACTTTATTGTAGTCATCAGCCTTAGGGGCCATGGCTCTCATATTTACAACGTCTGTCCTAAAACATTTCTCACCCTCCTGCTTCAAAGTTCTACTTCATGATTTCTTCCAACTATTTCAGAGGAAGATTGTTTTTGTGAGCATCATTTTCCTAAAGGCAGGAAGGAGCTGAGCCAAAGGAAAAGGTATTACAGCACTCTCAGATGAGGGGTGAACTGAGGAAAAGCTCTCTGGCTGAGGAGTGAAGAAGGAAACCTAAGAGAACGTGGCGAGCCCTTAAGTCATTCATTTCTGTGGTTTCTCAGCTAACACTGAAGTGTCACGATCAGCACGTTTGGATCCGGTCCTGCAGGGTCCCAGGAGTGATGACACAGGGCTGCGGAGCACGGCTGTGGCAGAGGGAGCCCAGCCCCGGGAGCAGCACCACGGGGAGAAGCAGGGCCGGGGACCAGCCGGAGCAGGGANACAGGGACAGGGACCAGCCCTGCTGCCCCTCGGGGGGATGCAGGGACAGGGACAGGGCCAGGACAGGGACAGGGACAGGGACAGCGACAGGACAGGGACAGGGACAGGACAGGGACAGGGATAGGGCCAGGGCCAGGGCCAGGGACCAGCCCTGCTGCCCCTCGGGGAGGTGCAGAACATCCCCTTGCCCAGTTTCAAGCCCTCTCTCCAAAGAACAAAGTCTCTGGAGTAGGAGTTGACCCTCTCAAAGTAAACACGATCAGATTTCGTGGCATGGATCACGTCAGGGCCAACGCTGATCACATTTAATAATGGGTTGCAGTGCCAGCCCTGCCCATGGGGCCAGCCCTTGAGCTGCATTCCTGGAAGCAGTTCTGCAGCTTCCATCTGCACCTGTGCCCGCCACATCTCTGCATCGATAGACTTTTTTTTTGTTCCCTTTCAAGTTTCGGTTTGCTTTCCCTAAACTTTGTAACCTGGCTCCAACTCCCCCAAGTGACGTTTGCCTCCTTTCTCAGTGAGGTCTGATTAGCTCGTGGCAGCTGCGACAGAGAAAATCCTTGTCTTTTGGAGTGTCCATCCTTTCTGCTTTGCTCGTTTTCCCCTGGCAGTGATTTCCTGCCCCATTCAAGCACCAGGGAAGCTGTAAGGGACAAGTGGCACAGCTAATCTCGTCCTGAGATTGGTGCTGAGGCACAGGCTCGCACAGCGTCCCAGGGGAGCTGCACCAGGACCTTTCTCCCTGGGGAAAACACTGACCTGGGCGTTGTCAAATCGCTTGTGGAGACAGGCCGGGTGAGTCTCTGAGCACGTATTAAACAAAAGTCATTCTTTTAAGCCACAGTGGTTTAAAGGAGGGATCTTCTTTAAGATTTAAAGGATTTAATTTTCTCCCTAATGAAGATTAAATAACAGTATTCATATTAAAGGATTTCAATGTGGACTGAAGTTCACTATGGTGGAAAATGATTATATAAAATATGCATGACAATTGAAGCGGCTCACAAACAAGGACAGTTTACTGCTAACTCTCTGACTTTCAGCAGTTAAGAAACAGTTTAAATGTTTGGGTGTTCAGGAGAAGTGCCAGTTTATAAAGACTAGAAAAACAGGCCAAGGTGAAATTCACAGCTGTGAATATCTTTGTATCTCCTAAAATAAAGCCAGGCTGGCATCTCCAGATTTGTCTGGGACTCCACATAATCATCAGCTTCTCTTTCAGCGGGGTTAGGAAGCAAAACCTGCAGCAGAATAAATACCAGTATCTCTGCTGTAGATTTCCTGTATCTGTATTTTCATGACCCTTTTCAACCTGCTACTCATCTGAAATATTGTAAAATCCAGGCTGAAGTCTAAGTACATTAATTTACAACGTCATTGCAAAGGCGCCAATTTCTGCAATACAAAAAATACGTACTGACCTCTACTGTCTTCTGACCAAAATCCTCTTTTCCTCATCGACCACTCTAATTCACAGAGTTCAGTGCTGCAAAGATGAGACTCTCTCAACAGCCAGGCGCCTGGGCCTGTCTTTTGGAGCAGCCAGCAATGACATTTTGAACATTTCGACTCTCCACCTGACAGGCAGGTTTCACCTCAACCCCTGCATTACTGTAGCAGAAGCGAGAGCGTTATTTTCCAGGAGAAGCAGCTGTTGGGGAGTGTGTGGCTATTGAAAGGCAGCTGAGCTTGCAGCGACCCGGGGAGGGATGTGTGCAGCCTGCAGAGCTCCCGTCAGCAGCGCAAGTTCTGCACATGCAGAGCAGGGACGCGGGCTCCAATTAATGAGTTTCTGGAGGAAAGTGCTGCCTCCAGTGCGCTGTTCCCAGCTGAGCCGAGAGTGACTTCCCCAGATAAGCCCCTGCTGTTCCTCAGCTCCTCGATCAGGTGAGTCAGGCGGGCGGTGGGAGCTGGGATGGCAGGGGGAATTTGCCGTGCTGAATTTGAAGTGCTTGCCTTGCAGTCTGCAGCGCAGCCGTCTCCAGCTCTCTGCCTGCTTTGTTATTTACTGCAAATTTAACAAACCTTGCCCTCTGTTGATAAGGGGTTTTAGTGCTCAGCTTAGCCCACCAATTTCTGCTGTGCCGCCCCCAGCTTTTCTGATGTCACGTTTATTTTGGTGGCTGCAATATCTTTGTGCGCCCTCGCACCGGCGGCAGCGCACGTTCGTCCATCGAGCCTGGCAGAATGTAAAATTACAACACAATAAGGATGCTGGCCCTGTACTGCTGTATAATTAAAGCCTGGTCATCCAGGGAAACTCGAGTTCCCTTTCGCAGGGAAACCTTTTGTAATTCGGAGTAGTTGAAGCCAGCAGCCACTCAGGCAGGGCGATTCTCTCGGCAGAATCTTCTCTTAGATTGGTATCTCGGGAAGGATCTCTGATGTGGGCGCGTAGGATCTGCATCTATTCCACCTCAGGCTCTGATTTCACAAGCTTAACAAAACTGGATTGACTCCACAATGGATTAACAGACTTCTAGCAAAACCAACTGGCGCTGCAGGAAATGTGGGGACGCAGCAGGTTCAGCTTGCTCCTGATCACACACGCTCCCCGGAGGATTCACCGGCGCTCTCAGCAGGAGCAGGGTGCTGCACATCCCCTTCTGAGCGGAGCTTTTTGCGTTCTCCTCGCCAGAATGGGAGGATTTACACGTGCCTGCTGTCAGCTTCCTCTGGCTGCCCTCAGGTGAACTGTTCCTTCTCATTCCCCCCCGGCTGCTGTGGCTGCTGAATTTTAGCAGCCCTTGTGCCTCATCTGAAGTACAGAGTAAGAAGCGTAAGAATTCGTATAGAAAAGACAAAGAGGAGAAGTTCAGGAACAAATTGAAATTTGTCTCTTTCCCAGTTTCTGAGAGCAAATCTCATCATTCACAACAAGAGGGCGGGACAGAGCCCTTGTTTCAGGACGTGAGCTGGGGGTAAAGGTGTCTGCAGCCCGCTCAGCTGCCCGCACGGCTCTGTGCTGGCTGATGAAATCCACTCCGTGTGCCCATGAGGCACAAAGCGCGGCTGCTGCTGGAATCCCAGCGGCCATGGTGCACACGAAGGGCCTGTCCCAGCATGCTGCCAGAGAGGGAAGAGTCTGCAGGAGCTCAGTGCTGACAAGGGCTAGGAATGGAAAGACTGATTAGAAATGGCTGTTTTTTTATTCTTTTTTTTTTTTTTTTTTTTCAGTAGCATAAGCTCAGTTTTAACCTGCTGGCGACAGAACCCCACCGTGGGAGGACTCTGCTGCTCGCAGCCTCTGCTCCCCACCATCCTGGCCCTGTCCTTGCAGGCCGGTGTTTGCTGAGCACAATTTCTGCTCTGCACAAGCCCACACAAAGCTGTGGGGGCAAACAGAAGGGGCTGCATGAAGCGCAGGTGCGGTGCCACAAATCCTCCTTTGTGATGTGCCTGGAGACTGGGAAACAAATCATACAAGGCAAAAACGGCCCTTCCATTCCATTTTCCTTTTTTATATCTTAGTGTTGCCTTTAATTGCAGTCATCTGGCTAAAGAGTTTATCTGGAAGGAACGCAGTGACTTTGGTCCACACCGGTGGAGCACCAGGTTATCACAGCGAAGTTTCAAGGAGTAAAGAAAAGGGGAAATAGTTCATGGTGTAGCACGTATTTTAGAAAAACAGGAACTTCCAAGGGTGTCAGAACTGTTCCCCTTTCATTGCTCTGACTCTTCGAATTTTTCCTCTTGCACCAAAAATAGACTATTTGTTTATTACAGCAGGAACTAATATTTTCCCTGTAGCCAGTTAAAAGAAATACATCCTCTTTGTGGCTTTGAAAATCCCTACAGGATTATGAATGAATACTTCAAGAGTGCATTATAAATTCAGACATGTCTATTGGGCTTTCAAGTATCACAGCGGGAGCTTCTTACTGAGGCAACCTGAGGGTAAAGGCTTTCCCACCTTTCCAAAGTGACTCCTCCCACAAAATTTTCTTGGGCTGAAGTTAAAAAAAAAAAAAACCACACCAAAAAACCACCACCCTACCTAGTTCAGCTTCTTAGAGCTACTTCATTGTGAGCAGAAGTGAAAATAGGTAGAATTTAGTACAATCCCGCCCCCAGACGTGGCCCTGCAGCCTGCTCGCATCTCCTGCCGCTTGCGCTCCTTATCTCGGGCTGCTGCCGGCAAGAGACGCGCCCCGGCTTTGGGAGTTGGGCAGGCTGGGCCCGGGGCTCCCTTCCCTGCCGGGCCCTGCGGATGCACTCCGGTCGCTGCATCCCAAATCCCGCAGGGCGGGATCAGCCCCCGCAGAAATGGGGAGGGATATAAAGGACATATCGAGGGAGGAACCAGCAACAAGGAGGCAAAATCAAGCGCGACTTGGAGGAGAGGAAGGGACTAAAGAGAGTTTTAAAAACACGCGGCTTTGGATCTATATGTACTTACTTCTAAGTACTTTGCTGCTTTCAAAAGAATCCACTTTTTTTTTTTTTTTTTTTTTTCCCCCAGGCTTTTGAATGCACATCGCCCCCAGAAAAACCCTCCAGTGGGCTGAGCCTCCGAAGGAGCTGGGAGATGAAAATGAGTTTTAGCTGGAAACTGAAGGGCAGCTGTTAAGAACTCCTGTCAGGCAGTCTTTGACATTTAAGAACCACCTGCAGCAGCTGGTGTAGGTGGTACCTGTAACGCTGGGCATGATGCTGACTCAATGGCTCCGCGGATGTGCCTGGGTGTAGCTTCCTCAGACGGAGAGACAAAAACGCAGCTCAGAGACACAAAAACACGGCTCAGAGACACAAAAACGCGGCTCAGAGACACAACAACGGCACAGAGAC
>WBMY01004996.1:25159-42388 GCA_013397315.1 Donacobius atricapilla | reverse complement strand
AGGGGGAGCAGGGCCCAGACCCCTCTGTCTCTCCAGATGTGCAGCAGGGGGAGCAGGGCCCAGGCCCCTCTGTCTCTCCAGATGCGCAGCCGGGCTGGGGCTGCTCTGCCTCCCTGCGCGCACCGCCGGCTCTGGGCACAGCTGCTGCCACAAACAGAGGAGTTCTGCTGCCAGCCGCTGGCGCTGCCCTGGCTCCAGCAGAGCTCTGGGGGCACAGAGCTACCTCAGAAGCGAGGCCAAGGAGCTCACAGGTCCTGCTGGGCAGCGCCAGGATTTGCTGACTTTTTCTGGTTTGAACTCAGAGAGAACCAGTGAAGTGTCTTTGCATTAATAACCTCATTTTAACTATGGGGAAAAATTGAACTGAAGTCACATGTGCTAAGGCAGGCAGCAAAACAAGCAGTTCTTACCCATGGGACTTGAGAAAGAGCTTCTTTCAACAGAGCTTGGCTCAGAACCTTCCCGTGCACAGCTGTGGCTCCACAAAGGCAGGAAAAGTTTCCTGTGAATTTTCTTGAGTTGTTTTCTGCCCATGGCAGCTCGGTGGCTGTTCCTTACCTTGGGAGCTTTTTATTCAGGGTGCTCATCCTGCCGCCTTGGAGGCTGCACTGACCGTTCTCTGTCAAAGTTTATTCCTTGATAAATAAAATGCACCTGACTGTTAGTGCAGATCGAGGTAAGTAAACAAAATATCTTTCTTCTGCTAAAGAGGTTTGGCTGTGCAATCCAAAGTAATTCAGTACCTGTTTAGCCTCAGTGCTAGCTAACAAAAGGCAGATTCCACGCCCTCATGGAAGAAAGATCAAAGGCTTTTTTGGCTTTAATGAATGTTAAGCAAAAAAACCCCAAATATTTAATCAAGAGGGAACAAAACCTTAAGACTCACACAGCTGTGAGCATTTTTACAGGTTTTCGTGGTTCATATTTGAATCGTATCTCAGGGTTTGTGACCATACACGTGAACAGGGTTAAAGTCCCGTGACAAAGGGTGGGATTTTTCAAAGTGTTTTTAAAACTCCCAGATGCCAATGGGGCCCAGGCTGGAACAACAGGGGAAGAGCCATTAGAGGCTGTCACTTCTGAAAAAGCATTTCATGTGATGGAGTGTGGCTATGACTCAGAAACATAGCGAATGCTTCAGAGGGAGCCAAAAAGGAAAGGATGCACCTGACTGCTTTTGTGAGGCTGGGCACCAGCGACACAATAATTCTTGCACAACCGAAGGGCAGACAGCTGACACCCTGAACCTGAAGATTTGATTGCCCAGCTTAAAAAGCACAATGCCCTTGTCACCCAGTCACCCTGAGCAATTATAATGGCGCTTTCTTTCCCCGGCAGTTGTGCTCCTGAGCCTGGGTGATGGCTCAGAACCCACCTGGCAGTGACCCGGCACTGGGGTTCTTTCCCCAGGGACTTGGTGGAAGCTGATGGGCAGGAAAAGCAATGGGAATGCGGCCACTGGTGCCGGCCCTGGCGACAAGAAGCAATTCCACCAAGGCCGCCCTTGTACGGACAGCCGGCAGAGGAGCGGCTCTCCGAGGATTACGGGAATTACAGCGCAGTCACTGAGGAGATGGCTCAGAGGTGCTGCACCTGCTCGCAGAGGTAGCACAAACAAAGCCAGAGGGGCTTAGCTGAAAAATAATAATCAAGTGATGAAGGTGCCACCCCAAGGAGCGGTCGTGGACACGACACCCAGCCGGTGCGTGAAAGGCGTTGGGTAACAAACCACAGAGCCTGGGCAGTGTCTGAGGCGCTGGAGAGGGGCACCCGGCAAAGGGAGGACACAAACCCAGCCCAGCAGTGGGGAGATAATCCCGGCAGGAACGCGGTGGCGATGAGAAAACTGAGATAAGATGGAATTCGCTGGTGTGGGCACAAAGAGGTTTTACCTACCACGACACAGGGTGAGGAATCTGCATTTCACACATGACCCAGGACAGAAAATATAGATTTTACCTGTGCTCTGTAAGCACGAGGGGAAGCCATCACATACAGCTTGGATGTGATGATCCATGGAGGAAAAGCAGGGCAGAAATGAAGTTCAGGTTGTTCACCCAAAGGTTGGCAAGGACAAAAGAAAATGAAGAAGCACCAAAGTTTCTAGGCAATCATCAGGAACCAACATGGGCATTTCAACTCGGATAGAAGGGGACCTTCCTTTGTGAGAGATAAAAAGAAAAACCAACTGAAAAATCAGCATTCTGCTGAAAGAGAGAAAAAGTGGAAATGGAACCAGGTGATGATGTCTGTCTTAGCCACCCAGCCCCAGCAATACCGAGTTGCCATCTTCCCGTCCATCACAGGACAATTATTTATGCTTATGCAAAATCATTAATTGCAAAAGAACCTTTCAAGTGCTGATGAGATCAAGGAATACAGGGCTAGGACCGAAAGCACAATCTTGCACTCAGGCTCTAATTACAGTGATGATGCACAGAGTGGAGACAATCATCCTGCTCACCTCACACAGCCCCAGCTGCATGTGGAGGGCTGGCAGTTAAACATTATTTATTTAACTGTGCAACTGGTGCATTTACTGTGGAAATCAGTGAGCCAGGGGAAAAAAAAAAAAAAAAGGCAGAAGATTTCTGTTCAATTTGTAAGTGTCTACTTTCAAAGTAAAGCACATGAAAAATTCATTTAAATGTTTTGGAGTGAAATGTTCAGGTGATGAAAATTGGGGAATCTACAAAATCAATGAAGCTTTTCATCAGTTGGATTTGCTTTGGTTGCCTCTTCACCTTTCTCTTTTGTTTTTTTTTTCCCCCAGTATAGTTGAAACCAGTATTATTTATGTGGACTGCATAATGCCCCATTAATTGAGAAATCACCTGGCAGATGAAATATTAATGTGGATAAAACCAACAAAAAATTACCTCCTAGAAAAATCTTGTTTAACAAATACTTGTGTGAAGTGCTCAGCTTCTTAGAACATAGATGATGATGAGAATTTTTATTATTCATTATTTAGAGTGATGAAAAGAAGAGATATTGCTCTCTTAATCCATCAAAGCCCAAAAGGAATCTACGTTTTACAGAAAGGGAATAGAAAAACATAAGTTATATTCCCTAGAATGAGGTCAGCGTTCATTCTTGGAGATCCAGAAAATGCACTCTGAAGCAGATAATTATGGGTGGGAAACGATCTGTGGAACTGCAGAAGCAGAAAAAGTCTCAGGGGTGAGATTTTGTGTGCCAAGGTCTCGGGGGCACCTCAGGCGTCTGGGCTGAGCGCTGAGGGCAGCATTTTCAGAGAAAAGAAGGAGAAGCCTCCTCCCAGCACCTCCAGAAGCTCACATCTGAATTTGTACCGGCTCCAGTCACTAAATTACCTGCCTGCATCTGTACTTAGGGAGTCCTTGTGCCTCAGCTTGCATTTCTGGGGTGCTGAGAGCCCTCCTGGTGGTGCCCTGGCCCTGCCCTGCAGCCTGGCCGGGAACTCCCAGCACAGAGGGGCTGGAGCTGTCCTGGGCTGAGCCACCTTTGCTCCCGGGGCCTCACAGGGGCGGCAGGGAAGGGACTGCCAGATGCCCACCTGGGAGCTGCCCTGTGCAGGGACACAGAGTGCCACGTTCCCAGGCCCAGAGGGGAATCCTGGAGGTTTCTGCTGCAGGGCAGAGCTTAGTGCTGACTCCACCCTGCCCTATGAAATTCTCTGTCTGCGGAGTTTAAAGCCAACAGATTATATCTGCAAAATACCTCTTGTTAATCCAAAGAGAAACAGATCGATTGCTCGGTTTCATAGCAGTGGAATTATCAGTATTTGGCTCCAACCGTTGTCTCACGGGAGCTTTTCACTGGAAAAGAGAGTCAGAGGCACCAGATCCAGAAGGAACCCACAGAACTGCCACTTCCTACACCCCCAGGCACTTCCCACTGCCCCACGGGGAGGTTTGGGGCTGAGGGACACATCCCTCGGCGAGGGAAGGGAAAGATGAAGCCTTTCAGGAGTCATTTCTGCCTCTCCCGGCCGCTGTGTGTTAGAGGACTCCAGCAAGCGTGTGTTGAACATACAGGAGGGGGAAAAATAATCTAAAAACCTCTGCTGGTTTAAGCCGAGCAAATTGCTGCTTTCCTGACCCCAAAGCAGGCACTCAGGGTGTGGGAGCAAGACTCATCAGCCAGGCATGGGCATGACTTTAACAGCCCTTGCCAAATGCACCTCTGAAGCCTCCAGGGCTCCAGGAGGAGATAGAAAAGGGGGCTGGGAAAGATGCAAAAGGAAATTCTGGGCTTTCCACAGGGGTTAGTTCTGAGGAACTAAAGACAAAAATGACGGTGAAAAATAAGAGTTCAACTTGTACACCCTGAAGGTGACAGTATCTGCACTCCACTCTGTCTTCAGAAAAAGAAAGGAGCAGAGGTTTCAGGCAACTGCTGTCAGAGAGATGTGACAGGATTTGAGTTTGGATAGGAGGGGAATTTCTCTTGTGAGAGTTAAAAATCCCACTGAAATCAGCAGAACAACAACAGCAACAACAACAATAATACTAATGGGATTAAAATGGTCAGTCCAGATGACAAAGTAATCATAACCGGTGTGTTTTTCAGGGAGTTTCGATCACCCTCTGCCTGTGCCCATGAACGTGCCTCCGTGGGGGCCAAGGCCAGGTGGACACTCTGGGTTTGCAGGCGCTCACATCCCTCAGCCCAGGCTTTCCTGTCCGCACTGTGCTCACCACGGGCCTGTGGCCTCAATCACAGGTGGAGCAGTCTAAAGGCAACACAGAAATGTGGGGCATTTTTGCCTTTTCCTCACTGACAGAATTCCCAGCCGGCAGGAAAAGATGCTGCCCCAGTGATTGCATCAGCCCCGTTCCTGCCGGGCACAGGCACTCAAAGCACGGTGAGCAATGTGCCGGGGTCACAAACAAAACCAACTTGGTTCTTTAAAAAAATCCCTCAAATAACCCACAGCACTTCAATAAAATAATCTGTGGTCACCTCATTTCCAACAGGTTTTAAAGATTCCTACTCGGGGAGCAAGGGATAGAATAGAATTTGTGAAGTTGTCTTCTAGTTTATTATTTTCTTTACGAGGAGGATTTACTGTGCTGTGGTATCAGCTGCCTCAAATCTCTTTTGTAGTTATGGTTGATCTTTAGGAGCTGGGCAGAGCACGGACTTAAATTCCTGAGGGAGATTTCTTAGATAATCTAGAGAAAATTCTGCGTTTCCGGACCCCATGGTTTGAGGGACCCGGTACTGCACTAGCAGGAGCCCTGTACAGGTCTGGGATGGCCATGAAATCGTGAGCATTTATGTTAATTCCAGATCCCTGGTTCCGTTCTGCACTAGAGTGCCACAATGTAGTTTAAGGGATTTCTCGACTGTCGCTTTCACTGTGCACAATTTCCTTCTCACCAGCGGCCTGAGACACAGCACTGACACTTAAATCATGTGGCACTCGTGCCATGGGAACACGGAACATGGGAACCAGCCATTCCTTCCCTGACATGAACGGCTCTAATTAACACAAAAGTTGTTTTTGTTGTCTTCAGACATTACCTCTGCAAATACCCCAAGTGAAAAGGAGAGATCTTCCTTGTTGAAAAACACCCAAACAAAACACCAAACCAGAAAACAACTGACCACGCGGTTTCTTGAAGGGCTGCTCTCGGACATCTAAAATACGAATCTAAAAGATTAAGCCCGCCTTGAAATACGATCTATTGGCTCGAGACATCAGCTCAGTATTCACACGGTGAGAGTTTTATGTACTGCCACATTGTGATGCTAGAAAAGGACACTTGGCCATTTACATTTACGACACTACTCACAGACCACAACTACTTGAGTCCTGCGTGGTTTTGAATAGATAAAATGAGCAAACAATCCACGCGGCGCTCAGCGCGGTGACCCAGGGTTGCTGTGGTGTGAATTGTGCACTTCTACATCAGTCACGAGCAGATTCTGCACTTGTTAAAATCAGCCGCAGAGCTGCCACTAGTGCTTCAAAAAGTCTCCTTTAGGAAAAATAGAGAACGGCGGAGCGGCTGCAGCTTGGGGTTTGGTTTTGGTCTGGTTTTTTCGACGTTGTGGAAGGAAGAGATCTCGGTAATGAGATGTCGCCTTTTGGTGCGGAACAAGAGGCTGAGCCCCAGAGCGGGCAGATCCTCTCCGTCGGGGCCAGAAACAATCGCACATTTCAAAGGACCCTCCTGCAAGGCCAAGGAGCTCTTTGTAATGTAAACGACCCCAGCCTGTTTGTTTTGGTCGCTGTTTTTAAGTGCCAAGCTGCGGACACGTCAGTTGTGCCGAAGGCATCGCGCAGGGGAGCAGAGCACCGGGCTGAGCTGCGCCGGGGGCTCGGAGAGCTCGCTGGGGCTGCGTTCCGGCCAGCAGCTCTGCGGTGGCCTGGCAGGGCGGCCGAGGGGTCCCCGAGAGCACAGGGGGTGCCGGCAGCAAGGGGGGCTCACCCGCAGGGGCCCCGGCCCCTCGGGAGCCAGGGGAAAAAGGCCAGAGACACCACAGGGGCTGCCAAAGGCGGGCAGCATCTACCCCGACATCCCTCCGAGCTGCCCCAAAACACACCCAAACCCCGCAGGTGCCGCTGCCCCTGGTGCCTAAACCCTCCTCTGCCCCAAAACCCCACAGGTGCCACTGCCCCTGGTGCCTAAACCCCCCGAGCTGCCCCCAAAACACACCCAAACCCCACAGGTGCCACTGTCCCTGGTGCCTAAACCCCCCGAGCTGCCCCCAAAACACACCCAAACCCCACAGGTGCCACTGTCCCTGGTGCCTAAACCCCCCGAGCTGCCCCCAAAACACACCCAAACCCCACAGGTGCCACTGTCCCTGGTGCCTAAACCCTCCTCTGCCCCTGGGAGCCAGCCCGAGTGAAGCCAAACCCATGAGCTAAAAAAGGGAGTCAAGGACGTGCCTTCTTCTGCCCTGAATTTGGTTTTATCATACCCTGCAAATGAAGGGCTTTGAGGGGTTTTCAAAACTGATCAAAGAGCGGTGTAATAAACCCTTCACAGTCCAGACTCCGTGGGCTCCAAGGGCGGAATTTTCAAAGAAATATGCAGAAGAACCTGTTGCCCCAGATAAGTTAATTAACAAAACCAGGAACGGCTGGAATTCTGAATTTGCTTATTCTTCAGACCTTCTCTTGCTGCTGCATTGTGATTTGTTTCTAAAACCATACATCGAGAACTTCGGTTTACCCAAAGTTGTCAGGCTGTAATACTTACCCGATTGTGTAAGACGCTGTGCACAGTTAGATAATCAGGTGCCACTCCAAATATTGATAGCCAGGATAGCCAGGGAAGCATGGAATGCAAACCCTGAATGCCTTTCTGTACCCGTGAGGAGAGCAGGGGCTCCGAGCAGCGCAAGGGAGCCCAAACGCCTGGGCACCAGGCTAGATTAATGTGCAAAAATAAGCAGTTTGTGCCCCTCTAGCCTTAGGACTTAAACCGTGCAACTCCCTTGAGGCGTTTCCTCCTCTCCTATGGCTCTGCGGTCGGTATCCTCAGCCTGTTTACTCCCTGGGCTCAGTTTTCCTTCTCCTGGCTTTCCTGGAGGAGCTCAGACTGCACTTTCCCCTCCCTCCGTACAGACACACTCAGTCGGTGTTTGCTTTCTTGTGAAACTCGCTATCAAAGACAACCCTACAGCGTTCACGACTCAGAAGCCTCTTTCCCACAGCTCTCCTTGTTAGAAATGCAAAGGAGGCCCTTGAAGAGCTGTTACGGAGTGTGAACAGAGGCATCGAATTTGGTGCACTCCTGATGCTCCTGTCTCAGCCCCAAGACGGAGCCAAAGCTGCTCCCCCACCACCCCACAGGTTCTGTTCGGTCACACATCCCCAGGAGCTGAGCAGCAGCCGGGTTTCACCGTCCCTGGGTGATGTGAGCTCCCACCTCAGAGGGTCTGTTTCGTCACACATCCCCAGGAGCTGAGCAGCAGCCGGGTTTCACCGTCCCTGGGTGATGTGAGCTCCCACCTCAGAGGGTCTGTTTCGTCACACATCCCCAGGAGCTGAGCAGCAGCCGGGTTTCACCGTCCCTGGGTGATGTGAGCTCCCACCTCAGAGGGTCTGTTTCGTCACACATCCCCAGGAGCTGAGCAGCAGCCGGGTTTCACCGTCCCTGGGTGATGTGAGCTCCTGTCCCACCCCACAGGCTGTTGTCTGCGTGTGCCAGTGAAGCTTTCAGGCATTCCAAGAGCTGCCCCAGGCTGGCCAAGCTGAAAGGCAGCTGAAGGACAGACTCGCCCCTCCTGAGGGCATCTGCTGGGTGGTTCTTTGGCTGTGGGAGGCCAAGACCTAACAAAATATCTCTGCTGGTCTGCTCCGTGGCCCCTGGAATGCAGAGCTCAGCCGCCTGGTTTCTCATATAAGATGTCTTCATATAAGAGACAAAAAAAAGGGGAAAGAGCAAGCTAAGTTTTAGAGAGCCCCCCAAAACCCTGCCTGGATTCTGGCAGCCCCACTTTAAGCTGTAGCAGAAGGATTTTGTCTGTCCCTTCTTGGCCGTGGCCACTTTGGAAACAGCCTCTCTGTGCAAAGTGACCTCACCATAGGGGAGGTGGAAAGCTGAGAAAACCTGGGAACTGAGGTGGGAATGGAAATCCAAGCTCAGCAGAAGGGCTGTGCCATAAACTGGCTGCTCCTCTTGCCTGGAGTTGCCATGAAGATACAATGGTCCTGGGACCTGGATTTTCCTGCTACTCAAGTGCAAAATTGCTCACCGGCAAATTGCTAAAAGCACCTAAAAAGATTTGCAAGCATAAAACAATCTAGGGTGATACTTGATCTTCCAAATCCCACAATTCAGATTTATTTGGCAGTGTTCCGCCCTTAAAATTACCTTTAGAGTTATCATCGTGCCTATACTTGATCAAATGGCATTTTTTTACCTGGTTTCAAATTGAATCCATGAATTTAGCATAAAAAGTGTACGTAGATACGTAGCTTGGTTTTTATTCTCTACCAATTGTCAATGAATAACTTCAGGAAATGTTATTAACATGTCTTATGTCAAACAAGAAAGGCTTATTGAAGAAACAAAAAGGCTGCATCAAGATTGTTGCAAAAGGATGGGAAGTCTGAGGAAAGTGTCATATCTCATTGTTAAAATCAGGGTTAAAGAACAAAAAGGTTCTTTTATGTAATTTTAAAAAGAAAAAAAAGATGACATGATTAAAAACACCTCCACCACCTACAGTAATTAAAGGTGTAAAACCTCAACAGAAATCTGTCCCTTAAAAATCCACTTACAAGGCAAAATGTTGTCAATATGAAATAAAAACATTCTGACCACTAAAATCTTAAAAAGAAGAAAAAATGGCACAGCTGGAAGAGTCCCAAAGGTCCAGATGTCAATGCCGTGATTCGGATGTTACCAAGTCACTGCGGTGATCCTAGGCCAGGTCTGGAATTTATTTCTGGAAGCCCCAGGAGTGAAAGCCAGACTCCTGTGCAGTGCAGGTGTCAGAGCAGCACTGCTGCAGCCGGGAGCAGCTCAGGAGGGGAGGGAAGCAGCACTGCTGCAGGGAAGCTGCACTGCTGCAGCCGGGAGCAGCTCCGGAGGGGAGGGAAGCTGCACTGCTCCTGCCAGAGCAGCTCCGGAGGGGAGGGAAGCTGCACTGCTCCTGCCAGAGCAGCTCCGGAGGGGAGGGCAGCTGCACTGCTCCTGCCAGAGCAGCTCCGGAGGGGAGGGCAGCTGCACTGCTGCAGCCGGGAGCAGCTCCGGAGGGGAGGGAAGCTGCACTGCTCCTGCCAGAGCAGCTGGGAACAGCTGGGAAAACTCACCAGCTCTGAGGCTTACAAACCTCTCCTCGGCCTAAAAGCTTTGGAGTGAAAGGTTGGGGGCTTTTTTCCCCCTGTTTTATCAAATGTTCTTTGTCCCTTTCCTGTTTTTTATTTCACGCAGACATTAGTCTCAGATAAAGGAACTATAACAAATATACACGCCAGAAGCAAACAATGCCCGTCTCCCACAAAAGAGTATTTTCAAGTTCAAGGCACCTGCTCAGAACTGGCAGTGCCTTCTTGACAATCTCCTGTGCTCTTCAGCACCTTTGGCAGCCCAGAACTTTGAACCTCAGCTTCTTACCGCGGTCTTTACCCAAAAAAAAAAAAAAAAAAAAAGATAAAACGCAGGTTTTGAGCTCTCTTTTGGTTTCTGTGGAACAAAACCGGCTGGAAGCAGCGGCAGGTAGCGCAGAGCTGTGTGTGGGCAGTGAGAGACCACAGGGACGGCATCAGCGGAGAGGAGGGGACGGAGCCGGGCACGGGCAGGGGATGAGAGCCCGAGCAGGGCTGGAGGAGACGGGAAGGGGATGGAGATGCTGAGCACCGAGGGCAGGAGGGGACCACGGCAGACTGTGCTGCTCCTGAGCCCCCGGGGCCCCGCGGTCCCAGCCCCCCGGGGGAGGCAGAGGCAGCAGCAAGGATGGAACCAGCTGGAGAAGCCAAAATATACTAAAAAAAAAAAAGAAAAAAGACAAAAATAAATCTTCGTTCCAACATTGTCAACATTTCTGGATTTCATTCTGAAATGACGGGCGCTTTTGCAACATACTGGGCTTCGTCCATTCTAATATAGCAGCACACTTTGAAAATGTAACTCAAATCATTTCCTTCACTGATACTTTTTCCTATGTCATGAATTCATGTCATATCAGGATTTTCAAAAGATGCTCTGATGTGGGAAAAAAAAATCAAAATAATGACATTTCCTGTAACTCATGCTTTCCCTGAGATAGGAAGTTTGATTCAAAGCATACACTGAATTTAGCTGGACACCCACGGACTTCAGTGGAGCAGATCTATGGGGAGATGGCGAAGAATGGAAGGAAAAAACTAGTGACAACAAACTGAAGGAATTCCTCTTTAAACAATGCCCTACAAACATACACAAGGATCACCCCGTCCTGCCTTTGATGTCCAACGCCCAAAGCTTTAACTTCGCTCCCACAGGAAAGGCAGAGCCGGCCCCCGAGGCGGCTGGGGCTCCCAGATCTGTTCCTGGATCAGGAATTGCCCCATCCCACCCTGCTGCCTGCTGGGCTCCCAGATCTGTTCCCGGATCAGGAATTGCCCCAGATCTGTTCCCGGATCAGGAATTGCCCCATCCCGCCCCGCTGGGGGCAGCCCCTACCAAATCCTGCTCCACAGCGTGTCCCGATGGTGGGCACTGGGTCCTGGGTGTGCTGCACAGCCCCGGGGGAAGTCAAACCTTGTTGTGCTGTTTTCTGGAAATATCCACGGCACTTCCCAAGCGAGACCTAAGGTTATTTGGGGCAGTATTTACTGAGTTAATCGGATCCACCCAGGCAGGAGCTGCTTGTTTCACAGAGCTGATCCGGTGTCTCTGCTGGATAAACGTGGGAAGATGCAGCTAGAGCTGAACAGATCCAAGGGCAACATGGACTGTTGTCTGGACCAGAAAATGAAATGGCAACCAGGTTAGTATCAGCACTCAGGCTGGTTGTAACTTGTGGCTCCCTGGAAATAAAGCTTTTGTAATGGGGGATGCTGATACCTCCTGAACTGTTCCAGCACCAGCACAGCCTCTGAAACACAGCTCAGAGCCAGCTCCATCAAGGAGTGTTTTGGAAATGAATAATGACTTTGCTTAAAGCTAATCAACATCAAGTGTGTAAAAAAAGATGAAATAGTGCTGGAAGGCAGTGGGAGGTAGAGGAGCCTCAAAGTGCAAACAGGTGCTGATCTCCCTTCAGGGGGGATTGAGTGGCACAGACCTTACAGGGCTGTCACTTCTGATCAAAGCAAGCTCCAAGACCACATAATCACCATCACCCACCTTTTAAAGGATGCCCTGATTTATCATCTGTCACTGTTAATAACTTGGCTACTCTGCCTGAAATACTTAAAAACATTACACGAGGATAACATTTCATTTTTTTTAAGAAACGTGTAAATGGTTTAAACCAAAACACGCTGGAGCCAGTCCTTTGAGGCCATCTGTTGCTGGAGACCACCTGCCATGAGAAGCCCACCTGAGCAGGAAGGTGCCGTCCTTCCAGAGCCATCCCCCTGCAGGCAGGGGTGCCCAGGCTGGGGGCAGCGGGCTGCGTGTATTTACTGTATGTGCTCACCAACAGAACGCACTTCTTTTACAATTTTTATCTGATAAATGCCA
This sequence comes from Donacobius atricapilla, assembly GCA_013397315.1. Taxonomy (NCBI): domain Eukaryota; kingdom Metazoa; phylum Chordata; class Aves; order Passeriformes; family Mimidae; genus Donacobius; species Donacobius atricapilla. The sequence continues at coordinate 30,269 of WBMY01004996.1, read as the reverse complement.
CTTTTGGAGGACATTTCTTCCTCCATAGCAGGTCTCCCATGGAGGGACTGGGTTGTTAAAATAACCACATACGGGCACTTCTCCTAAAAGTCTGAGATCAGCAAATACCCACTGGGCCTTGGCAGTAAAAAAAAATCCTATAAAATTCAGCAAATAAAAACACAAACATGATTTCACTAAAATTTAAAATCACTGTGAAAAATAAAGAAGTTTAATACTTACGAGATGCTGCCTTAATGGCTTTTAGTATTACTATAATTTAACTAATATGCAGCCTTCTAAGACAAAATACAGATCTGTGTTAATTATTAATAACTATATTAAATTAATTGTTTTGAAAATAAGTATATCACTTTCCTTTAACAGTAATGGGCTTCCAATTCCGTAAGCAGCAACTTCAGTATTAAACTGTTCAGACTGTTAGGAGTTGTGGGACAGCAAGAAGTACAATTTCTGAATTAATTAATTCTTAAATTGTCCTCAAAGCCAGTCATTACATCCTGCTGAATTTACAGTGTCCCAGTCCTGATGTCAAGAATCAGCATCATTATGCACTCAGGAATCTCATTTGCTTACCAGTAACCCCCCCCAAATAATTCCTGAACAACTGCAAGCATGAAATAAAATCTGAATATTTGGTTTACAGTTTAGCAGGAATCTATTTGGAGGACGATGCCTCCAGCCAAGCATTATTTGCCATTTTCATAGAAAAAGGAGCAGCTCTGCCCTGGTGGCAAGGAAGGGCCTGAGCTGGCAACTGGATAAACTCAGAACGGCAGCAGGAGCTCAGCCACTGCCAAACACCCCTCTCCTCTTTTTCTCTCTCGCAGAACCCTGAGAGCAGGCTGCGCAAATTCATCAACAGAGAAGGCAAATAACATCCTAGAGCCCACAGGCGGGGAGCTGCTTATCCCAGGGACTGGTGCTGGCTGGAGAGGAGCCTGGGACGGCTCCTGAGCAAACCTGTCCTGGTGGAGGCAGCCGCGACCCTCCTGCCAGGCAGGGATTTCGTGGGAGGCGCACGGGGAGGTCACACACGCGCACACACACAGAACACACACAGAACACACACCGGAGGGCTCCCTGCAGCAGTCTGCACCGCGCAGCTTATTTCAAAACTCTGTTTCCCGGGATCTAAGGCCGCTGGTTCAGCCAGGGCATACACAGATGCACAGGCGTTAATTCAGCCGCTTCAGAAGTGGATTTGTTTAGTGCAATGTCCTACTTCGGCTGCAGCACAATGTCCTCTGACAGGATTAACTTCCAGGGCATCTCAAAGCCCTGTGTCAAACAGTGGCACGCTGGCACAAAGGAGCAAGAAGATATTTCCTCTGCCTCAAAAGAAAAATCTTATATCCAAAGCTGCTTTATCTATGTGCACTTCAGACATGAAGATCATTGATAATACCTGCAAGATCATTTCTGTCACTCAAGTTCCTTGTCACTGCCGGCAACACTTAAAAAGAGTACAAAAAGGCAAGAATTTATCTGTCACACCGCACAGATAAGTTGAAGAACCAGACCACTACTGAAAGAACCTTTTGTTGGAAAATTCCCAGCCACAACAGGGCTGTCACAAGGATCCCCACTCTCCCCGAGTCCATCCAGACCTGTTCTTTCCGGGATGAGATCCCGGACCAAGGCTCTCCTAGAGCAGCTGATGCCCCATCTCCTGGCAAGCTGCAGGGAAAACAGAACCAGGCTCCACTAAGGACTTCTCGAGGATGTATTTACAGTCTGAGCTTGCACCAGGCAGCTCCCCTTCAGCAGCATCCAAACCCCGCGTTCGCGCTCCCCGGTGTCCCCCAAGTCCTTCCATCAGAGCTGACACTTCCAGCGGTGTTGGAAAGGGGAAAACTCCCCCGAAGGGGAAGGCAGGGGCCGCAAATCGCGTTCCATTTGCGCGGAGCGAGGCGGAGATCTTTATCCAGCGCGGCGGGCGCAGCCTGCGCGGATCCGCGGCGGTGTTAGCCCGGGAGCGCTGCGGCAATCCCGGCGCTCGGGAAGCACGGCCCTGCCCCGCATCCCTGCGGATTTCCACATCACCGCAGCCCGCTCGCTCTGCCCGCCTGCAGAGGCTCACAGAAACGCGCGCCTTCAAACCCATTTATTCCGTTCCACCTTGCAATTCCTTTCCAGTAAGTCGCTGCTCTCTCTGCACTCGCAGGCAAGAGTAACAGCAACCATTATACTCAAAGGGTGCTTCTGCCAAAAGGTCCAGGAAGCAAGTTTATTAAACTGCGAAGCACATCAGAGAAAGTTTAGGACACACAAAATTATCAAACTAAAGAACATATTTTATTTTTAATAAAATAGTGGCGCATGAAAAATAATTGTATATTACAAATATTTACAGCGCAAAACTGCGCACCCCCAGCGCAGTAAAGAGTATCACTCTATACAAAGCTTCCCTTTGCAGAATCTAGTGCTTCTTGATCTATTCATAGTGAGAATTTGTTTAACAATAGAAAGAGTCAATAAGCCCTTTGGGTCCCTTTGAATTGATCCCCCCCTTTTTTTTTTGCACAAATCAGTCCAAACGTGTATAACATTGGCTTGATTTCCATTAAAAAGCCACAAAATGTAACACTAAAGGGTTTCTGAGGACTAGACCTCTTAGTTCTTTTGTTAAGAGATTTCTTTTGTTGTCTTTATGTACAGCAAAATACTTGTTTCTCTTTTCATGTCACGGCAAGGAAAAAAAAAATGTATTGCACATTATTCTTATTCACAGAGTTTGTGTCTGGTGCAGGAAGTTTCTCTTTTGGTGAAAGAATATTGGTGAGCGTTATAGATGGAGCCTATTTTTAGGCACTCGGAGCCCAGCGGGCCGAGAGGAGATGTAAAGGGCTTAAAGTTAGCACGGAGGTTGTTTTCCCAGAGAGCCTCCTGGGGACCCCCGTGTCCCTGCGGAGACAACGCTCACTCGGGCCCTTCCAAAACCAAACCACGGCTCCACAAAACCTGACTGCGCCTTGATACTCAGGGAGCTGAAGGAAACCCAGCCCAGCTACACGGAAAAGTTAAAGAAGCGTCGGTCGTTGTGTTTGGTTTGGTTTTTATGTCAGTTTTGTTCAATCTGAGGGACGGATGTAATCCTTAACTACAAATTAGTAACAGAACAAACTGTTTTAATTCGCAAGATTTCTTTCACTGAAAACCTTCCCATGAGTAGGTTTACCTTCAGCTTTCCACCAGGTCCTGAATTCGGCTTGATACATTTTTGTGCCTCGAGATGTTAAACTGCTCTGCCAAAAAAAGAAAAAAAAAGCACCATTCATTTTTTAATTTCTGACTGCTCCTGTGGACATTTGTAAGTCTGTGAGGTGAGACACAGTCTTTTCTAAAACCCGGTCACACACAGGTGGGCGGCTGTAAGCTTGACTCATATTTCGCCAGGTGAGTTTTCTGTGGATGCTGAGGTTTTTTGTAGATTCCACTGCTCGTAATCACACTTGCGGGTTTTCTCCTACTTCTCTTCTTTAATCTCCGACTACAAACGTTTTGCCAGGACTGAAGGGTCTTGGAAGTCCAGATCCACATGCCACTAGTAATACCCACAACTAACAGCATAAAAATTTTGACCATAAAAATTTCTACTGCTGGTATAGAGTTGTTCATCGTGCAGTCCAAATTTTTAGTCTGATTGTTCATCTTGCATTTCTGTTGAGTTGCCACAATTTTCCAGTAATCCATGTTCAGCCTCTCATAAAAATAGCAAGCTATCACGCAAGTTGCAGGCACTGTATACAAGACCGAGAAGACACCAATCCTGACCATAAGTTTCTCCAACTTGTCGGTGTTTTCCCCCCCCGTTTTCATCACCCTCCTGATATGAAAAAGGGCCACAAACCCGGAGAGAATAAAAGAAGTGCCAATGATAAGGTAACACGCCAGAGGGATGAGCACGAAGCCCGTCAGGGCGTTCACATCCATGCTGCCGACGTAGCAGAGCCCCGTCAGCTCGTCCCCGGCCACCCTCCTCATCACCAGGATCATGATGGTCTTCACGGCCGGGACGGCCCACGCCGCCAGGTGGAAGTAGCTGCTGTTGGCCTCGATGGCCTCGTGGCCCCACTTCTTCCCCGCCGCCAGGAACCAGGTCAGAGTCAGGATCACCCACCACAGGGAGCTGGCCATGCCGAAGTAGTAGAGCACCAGGAAGACGATGGTGCAGCCAGTGCTCTCCAGCCCCTCCTGGATGACATAGAGCTGGCCGCTGTCCCTGTCGCAGGCAATGCTCTCGGCGCCCGAGAAGAGGCGGATGATGTAGCCCACCGAGTAGACGCAGTAGCACATGGAGAGGAAGATGATGGGCCGCTCGGGGTACTTGAAGCGCTGCGGATCTATGAGGAAAGTGAGCACGGTGAAAGCGCTGGAGAAGAAGCACAGGATGGACCAGATGGCGATCCAAACGACGGCAAACCGCTTGTCATCCCTGCTCCAGTAAACGTCCACCGCCGGCGTGCAGAGCGGCGCGCAGGACGCGCTCTTTTCCACGTGGTGGAACTTGCCGGGGTTCTCGCAGGACGCTCTGCCCACGCTGTCCTTGTGCTGCTGCAGGTCGTGGCCGCCGCTGGGCCGCTGCGGACGGAACATGGGGGGCAGCATGCTGGAGCCCCTGGGCGGCTCGTCCGAGCCGTTGTTGGGCGCCTCCATGCACAGGTAGTTGGGGTCGTTCTTGTTGGGCAGCTTGCTGCAGTCCAAGGAGTCCGGCCACTTGAAGTTGAACTGCTCCATAATCGGGGAGCACTTCAGCCTCGCCTGCTCGCACATCACCCTGCAGGCCGGGATCGGCGTGGAAACCTGCTCCGTGCACATCGGCGCGTAGAGGGAGCACAGGAAGAATTTCAGATGCCCGTGGCACCCGTACTCCACCAAGGGGGCGAACTCGTGCAGCTGGATGGCGGCCTCCCTCTGGTTCTCGTGCCCCATCAGGTTGGGCATCCTGGTCATGTTGTAGCCGATGTCCTTGCACATGGGGATCTCGATGGGCTGGCACCTCCCGTCGCCGGGCCGCTCGATGTCCATGGAGCTGATGGCCGCGCAGCAGCCGCTCAGCCAGCACAGCAGCAGCGCCGCCGGCCCCATGGCCGGGGCTCGCCCGGGG
>WBMY01004996.1:0-16117 GCA_013397315.1 Donacobius atricapilla | reverse complement strand
CCTCTAAGTTTAGGAGAATCGCTGTGTACTCTGCATTAAATATTATTAGACCTCAGCACACAGCCAGCATGCCCCTTTTTTTTTCTTTTTTTCTTTAATCCTCTCAGCAGAACCAGACAGAAAGAGAAGCCAAAAAAACAAACAAAACCCCCCCCAGCCATATAAATAACTGAGTCTAATCCGAGTGCAGATTTCAAACCAGCCGAGCTGCGAAGGGCTACCCTTGGCTCGGAGCTCTCTCCAGGGGCAGGTTCCTGCAGCTCGTGGCGGAGCACCTGGCCCCAGGTGTGTGAATCACCCCGCAGCGCCCCGCTCCATCCTCCTGCCCTGCCCGGCCCGGGNCTCCAGCTCTTTTTTAACTCCCCAAGGAAGCTGCTCAGCCTTTGTCCATGGAAAGCCTGCTCTGGGATGCAGATTTGTTTATACATCAGCAGCAAAAGGCTAACTGAATTAACTGTTTACCTAAACACTGTAATGCAAAACTGTAATGCCTGTAACATGTACAGCCATGTGTGTTTTATAAATAAATACCTATGTGCACATGTGTCAGGCACTGAAATGCCTACGGGGTCTTTTGGTAAGGGTGAACTACTTGTGGATACTTGAAGTTCTTGCTAGCCTGGGATTGATTATGTCCTGCTTATTAAAGTGGTTTGCAGCTTTAAACTGGTAAATATAATTTAAAAAGGGCAGGACAATGCTTTGAAAATAGCTGCTCACTGCTTTGCACAGACATAGCTCTGAAAGTGCAGTTTCATTTACCTCACCGGGTGTGAACTGAACTACAGCGCTGCAAGGGTGTAATAAATCGTGTCACATCCCTCACCTACGGGTGACACACAGCTCAAGAGCACGAAACTAATGGATAGACAGGAGGTCAGCGGAGAAAAGCCGTGAAGAGAAGGCAAATGAGCTGTATTGAACCTGTACTTTACACACAGAATTAAGGGCTGTTGGTCTAAAAATTGCACTGTAAGAAGGACAGCCTGGAAATTATACAACTGCCCTCTTTGGCAATACTGGTTCCTTGTTTCTTTGATGTCTGCTGGCACGGGAGATCAGGTTACTCCTTCAATTACACACAAATAGCAATCAGACGTTGTCACAACAATCTTGCTGTTGTCATCTTTTCCATTGTAACATTCCGGTGCGCTGGCTGGCAAACTACCACCCAAACATCCAAGTGCTCACTCCCAGTGGTTATGATTTCAAGCTGCTAATTTTCAGCCTGCCTGATACTCTCGCTTTTTGCCTCCTGCTTCATTAAGTGTTCCCATGTAGAATGAGAATGTTACAAGTGTAAAATCCTGAATCTCTGATTTTGTGACGTTTGATGTTTTCTTTGTCCAAGCATAGCAAAGGAGCAGAGCCAAGGGAAGTGTGAACCAAGCCCTGCAAGCCCCACGAGCTTCCTGAAGGGCTGGGATGCCTCTCAGACAAAAAACAAAAAAACAAAAAAAAAGGCCAAATCTGCTGCCATGGGAGCCAACATCCCAACTCTTGCTGGCTTACAGGGAGTCAGCACTTTGTAGCTGGAGAGGTCACGTTCAAATGCAGCTTTGGAGCCTGCAGAGCCAGCAGAGCTCACGGGTGAGTGACAGATCCAGAAAAGCAGGGCGTGCAGCTCCCTCCCAGGCCAAGAGGAGTTCCCTTAGGAACAAGGATCTCTGTGATGCTTGGGCAAGGAGAGATGGGTATCTCTGATAACCTGTAGGAAAAGCGCTGTCCCTGCCCTCATCTGTGGATAAGATTGAAGGAATCAAAGGAGTTTCCAGGGTTACCATCAGTCACTCATCTGATCAATATTCAGATCAATATCCGAGGTCATTAAGGAGTCTCCTCCTCCTGTGTAATCAGCTTGGTTGGCTCAGCGGGGTGGGACAGCTCCGCCTGTGCCGCAGGGACACAGATGTGCATCCATCCTGGTGCGACAGCAGAACCCGAGTCACGCAATTCGTTTTCTAAAATTGCCGGCTGGAGTTCGGGCATAACTCCCCTGCTGTAAATCCACATCATCTCTCTGGAAGGGCCTGAACAAGGCCTGGGCATCCCTGAAGCTTTGTAAGGAGCGCCAAAGTGGTGCACAGTGGAGAATTTCACCATCAGAAAAAGGGTCACTCTTAAATTCTGTCTGTCAAACAGAATACATTAAAAAGCTGCCATTCAAAGTTCATGACATAAATGGGAAGCTGCTCCAGCAATCCTAAATGTCTTCCGTTATGGGCTCCAGAATTTGCTTTTAATGTTTTCACTGTCCTTGGCTTTGGGTTTATTAAAAATTCAACTTGAAATTCAATTAGATGATAGTTTATGCTATTGGAGTAATACAGATTTAACATCTGATTGATTACTTGAATTCATTTTTACTTTACCATGCCGAAGCAGTGAAATAACACCAGTACCATCACATTTCTACTTGCCCCAGGTACTCCTGCAGAACCTTTCTTTCAGTGCTAGAAGAAATGTTTATAAAACGCTGAAAGGTAAAGCAGGGGACAGACACATCCCTTCTTCACTCCTATGATGAATGTTTGCTGACATAGGCCATAAACTTTATAACATTCATTCCAAACAAAAGCCTGCCATTACGTAGTGGGGGATATCTGTCATGGGGAAAGGAAAGAGGAATACTTGCTCTTGTTTCTGTGGCTCAGCCTGATTTTATTACTATTATATTACAGTGTTTCGGTTGTTTGGGGGTTCTTCAAGAGGGAAACAAAAGCGTGGACTTAATTTTGTTTAGCTTCTAATCTCTTGCCAAATGAACGAGCTGGAAGCATTTCATCCTGACAAAATATGGGCGAAGCTGTCAGAGTTCTGACTCATCTGCTTCTGTCCAGCCTCCCTCGAGGGAGGGAGAAACAGTTTTGTGTAGCCAGGGCAAGTTTTGGTCCATGGAGTATGTGTTAATCTGTTGTTTTGCAGGAGACACTTTGAGCCTGGGGTCCCCCTGCCCTGTGAGACAGCAGCACAGGGGAGCCCCGAGTTTATGGGGGAGTCAGGAAATCAATCAGTGCAAACAACAGGGCCCTACAGACAAGATTTAATGAGAGAATGAATGGAGCCAGCTGAGCCCCCAGGGACAGATGAGCCCACTTCTCATTCTCTGTTTATTAAAACCATTCATATCAATTTGTCATGTGGAAGCATTTAGTTCATTCAGGCACAAGTGTAATTTAAAAGTCTTATTAATAATACTTTAAATACAGACTGTCAGATTCCTTCCACGCAGGTGATAAGGGAACCAGAGGGGCAGCTTAAGATGCCACTGCAAGAAGAGCTGAACAATGGCTCAAACTTACTTTGGCTGTAATTTCTCCAAAGCCAGAGTAGTTGCAGAAGGCATGGATTTCAAAAAGCACTCCAAAGGCCACATATGAACTTCTCTGAAGTTGCCTTTTTATTTTTCATCAGTTTTCCGGGATTTATCTCTCTATTTGCCTGTGAACTGATTTTAAAACTTGTAAGAGTTCCGGAAAGACTAAAAAGTGTGTTGGATTTTTTTGTCAGAATAAGAAGCACCTTGCAAGCTCTTGCACTGGTGAAACCAGGGGATAACTCCTGGCCAAGCACACTTGCTGGGCTTTGCACACTTACTGCGAAAATAAAGTCTCCTCATCCCTGGAGCTGTGAGGAGCACAGCCCTGCCTCACCAGGCAGGACTAGGTCACACCACTGACAGCTGTGGGCATTGCTCTCGGGAGAATTTGCTTTTTGAGACATTTAACACCGAAATTTATCCAAAAAAAAGTCAATTGCTGAGGAGCTGGCCCTGTCAGGCTGTTTTTCTGCAGGTCCTTGTGCAAATGTTCTATTTTTATGAAATTTGACTCAGTGTTCTACCCGGCTCTGTAATGGATTGTGCCTTTGGGCTTTGTCCCAAGCCTGCTGAAATGAGGGTCTCTTCATTTCCTTGAACTGCCCACAGTTCAGAGCCTCTAACTGTCCAGAGTGTGACAAATGTCTGTCTGCGAGCTCTGGGGGTGCAATCGCCAAAGAGCAAGCTGAGAGGCAGGAGAGAAGTTTCCCTGGTGTGGCCTTGGCTTTGCCTTACCCTCTCCCATTCATCACCAGTAATCCAGACACTTAGCCCTGGCATAACATCCATCTTCACACATGTAATTAGTATCACACCTACAGGCTCTGTTTCTTTTAAATAATCCTTTGATGAATGCTGGCGATATTAAGCATGTTATTAGAAGGAGATGGTGCTTAGAAGAAGGGAAAAAATGCTGTGCTTCCTGGCTGCTTTGTTCTTTTGAATTATTACCTGGTAGAAAAAGAAAACAAGGCCTTTTCTCTCTTCCAAAAGAATATACAAAATGCTACTACGGATTCAATTGAACTGTTTCAGGTTCCAGTAGTTACTAAAAACTTAAGGCAGAAAGGAAAGGCAACCTCAAACTCTCAAAATATTCAATAAACTCATGGTCCAGGACTAGCTCAATACACAACAGCCTATAAACCTCCAGGCTGGGACTTGAAACAACCTCTTGGTATGAATGGCCAGGCCAGACCTCCCTCCTTAAACTAAGCAACTACAGTACCTGGTAAAGTTTTATGGCCCTAACAAGATCTTTAACAAATTAAAGCCACTGGAACCAGGACTTTGTTCTTTCTTTTCAAGCTGCCCACCTTCCCCTTCCTATCCAGAAATTCCACTGCCCAACGGATGGTTTTAATTCAGGTCCCAGAATGGTATAAAGCTTAGTGTTCACACAACAAACCTTTCAAAGAAGAATTTAGGTTTACTGGAGCTGTTTAATTGTTGTAGAAGCCCTGCTGTATATAAATAGAGACTTCTGTAATTTTTGTACCTTTATTATAATTGACTAAATCCATTAGAATATATTCATAGCTGAGGGAAGACTGGGATCCCTGTGACTGCACTTACATTTGCATTATTTATGGAGCAACAAGAACTAGATAAGGCAGAGAAATCAGATCCTTGATCATCATCTCCTTTGATCATCCCCCTTCCCCCAGTGCCTGCACAGAGCCCGCCATGGAGGTATTCTGCTTCCGAGCTGGGCTTCCTCAGAGCCCTTCCTGCTTCCTCAGAGCCCTCCCTGCTTCCTCAGAGCCCTTCCTGCTTCCTCAGAGCCCTTCCTGCTTCTGAGCTGGTCTTCCTCAGAGCCCTTCCTGCTTCCGAGCTGGGCTTCCTCAGAGCCTTTCCTGCTTNGAGCCCCTCCTGCTTCCTCAGAGCCCTCCCTGCTTCCGAGCTGGGCTTCCTCAGAGCCCTCCCGGCTTCCTCAGAGCCCTTCCTGCTTCCAAGCTGGGCCTCCTCAGGGCCCTCCCTGCTTCCTCAGAGCCCTTCCTNAGACTGTCCTGCTTCCTATCTGGGCTTCCTCAGAGCCCTTCCTGCTCCCTCAGAGCCCTTCCTGCTTCCTCAGAGCCCTTCCTGCTTCCGAGCTGGGCTTCCTCAGAGCCCTTCCTGCTTCCGAGCTGGGATTCCTCAGAGCCCTTCCTGCTTCCTCAGAGCCCTCCCTGCTTCCTCAGAGCCCTCCCTGCTCCCTCAGAGCCCTTCCAGGAGCACCAGAGCTGCCTCTGAGCCTTCCCTGCGGGCTGCTTCTGGTGGCCGTGGCCATGGCAGGGGCAGAGCTCAGCCTGAGGGTGCTGAGCTCACACCTGCAGGGCCGAGCGCCTCCTGCCCAGCCAACGTGCGGGGCAGGCGGGAGAAGGAGGCAGAAATGATCACTCCGAGGTCACTCTGAGCTGCTCAGGCGGAGGAGCTGAGGGCCAGCCTCAGCTCACAGACACAGCAGCTCTCAGCAGAGCCCACCTCTGTCTGCTGCTGCTCCCCAGCACAGCAGAGACTCCTGGGCAGTGCTCCCCACAGCGCTGGGAACGTCCAGGCATTTTCTCTCCTTCCTTCCTCTGAGAACCTTGTGTTTTCTGTGGACTTTCGCTGCTTAAATTCCCAGCCAGAGATGCCCCTTGGAACACTGGCAGTGATCCCTTTGCATGCAGCTGTAAGAAATACCCAGCAAGGGTTCTGCTTCCCTCTCACGTTGGTTCTCAGCTGAAAATCACATTTCCCAGACTGTTTTCCCAGGCTGTTCAGGAAAGCTCGTGGGGTTAGTATGAAGCTACCAAAAAAGTAGAAAATTGCTACCAAGACTTTGCATACCTAAAGGAAAGGCAAAGCACATTCCCATCCATAACAGGATGTAAACCATGGCAGTGAGCAGAGAGAAATGCTGGGAAAATCCCTGCCCATTACATGTATGGGCTTTGGGTTTAGTTCTAGATAGTTTTTTGAATTCATTGTCAGGTTTGGCAGGTGCCTTTCTGCTGTTTACACGGGAGCCTAAGAATCAAACAGAAATTCTGAGGATGTTGTGCTTGAGATCAGCCCCATTTGTCAGGGAGCTTTCATGGTCCAGGTGTAAAATCTCCAATAAACATTAGATATAGCTCAGACAGACAAAACCACCCCTGCTCTGACAAGCTGTGAAGCACGAGGCCACAAAGAAGCAGCTTCTGCCATCGAGACACATGGTATTCTTAACTGACACCCATAAAACTGAAATTAGTCAAAACACATTCTTCACCAAGGCTTGGAGCTTGGAGCATTTAATGCACACTGAATTAAAATCCCCACAAAAGAGAAAACCTCAGCTGATGAAGCTAAACTTTTGGTCTCCAGATCCGAAAGAATTGAATTCATCCTGTGTTTAACATCTGTGCTTCTTTGTCATAAATGACAGACAGAATCTTGTAAAAAACTGCGTACAAGTGCTTGGGCTTGGTTATTTTGAGATCTGTAACGCTGTTATTGTACAGCAAAATCCCCATAAATATCGATTCCTGTATCAGGGGTTGAATACCCGATGACAGTCACAGAGCAGGAAAATCCCACCAAGCTCTGCTGTGTCTCCCTCGCTGGAACAACCTCGGGGCTGAACTGGGGGGACAGGAACGGGCTGTGAACTTCCCGGAGTTTGGGCTTGAGCTGCAGGATGTGCTCGCCCTGCGCCGGCGAGCTGGGGGTGCAAAGGGCCGGGCTGGGGGTCGGGCAGAGCTGCTGCCCCTCACACCCTCCTGCCCACACCTCAGCTCCCCGCTCAGCTCAGAGCCTGGCACAGCAGCAGAAAGTTTACAACACTTGGGAAAAAAGCGCAGATTTGCTGACGAGCTCCCCCGATAGCAAACGTGGCCGGGTAGAGGCTGGAGCAGTGCAGCAGCGTGCAGTAAAAGTTTGTTTTCTGCCGCCAAGGAAAGCGCTGCTCTCAGGCAGGCTCAGAGGCAGGGATGTTACCTTGAGGAGCCGCTTTGTTCACATTTCAAAGGCCCCCTCCTCCTGTTAGACCCGTCCTGCATCAGGCAGCTCCTTCGTGGAGAGCATGGCTTTGGTTTATACCTCAACAGCACGTTCGATTCTCCCAGGACAGCTTGACTGAGCGAGGAAGCTTTTGTGGCTGCCCAGGCTGCTGCGGGGTCCTTGAGATAACCACCCGCACATCTGCATTCCCAACGCTCCTCTCAAGGAAAACACAAAACACAAAAAGTATTCAGATCTCTTACCAACTTACAGGATTTGTCACCCCGGCCTGATTCAGATAACTCATTTTCCCTCTGAATTCCGGAACTCAACCTGAAATTAGTTACAGTACTGAACATTTTGGGTAGTTCCTCTTACCCAGGACCTTTAAGCAAGGCCCCTTTCAGACACTGACTCTGGCCAGCAGCAGTGGCAGCTTTTTTCAGAGGGCTGTGGAAGGGTCCTCGCTGCACCAAGGAATGAAAACAATGGAAAAGTGACAAGGAAAATGACTGCAATCATGTTACATATTTCCTCTCTCTTGCTTCTCTTGTGTGATCATTTTAAAAAAAGGCACTCTCTGCCTCCACGGAACATTTCCCCTACTGATGGCTAGAAATTAACCTGAAAGTCTACCTATAAGTTACATTCCAAGAGTTTTTGTGATAATATCCAGAGAAAGCTACAAGAACTGCACTTATTTAGAGAAGCAAACTCCCCTGTAATGTGAANTGAGGAAGCATTTTAGTACCACCACTTTGATGCCTAGAAAATAACTGTAATTTATTTGTCGAGAGATCCATCCAGTCAGTGCTGCTCTGGAGTACATACCAATCAAACCCCCCCACGGAAATGCCCACTGACATCTAAAAGCCCTGCGATCACTGGTTTATTCCTGGTGTGCTGCTGCAGCCTGCTTTGGAGTGCTCCCTGAGGGGAACGCGCCGGGTCCATCCCAATTCACCCAATGGATTCACAAGGAAACCCAGCAATGAAGGTTTATTTCTATCCCCATCTCAAACCCTTCAGCGGCCTTTGTCACACACAGAAATGGAGCCCCTGTGGGCCAGTTCCAGCTCCACACTCCGTGCCTGGGCTGGCCGAACCAGGGGGTTTGGCCGTGCCAAACAAAGCTGGAAATGCTGCATCCTCAGCCAGAAGAGCTGGAATGACAAGTGACTGATATTAGGAATTCCTTGTGTTCAATCGGCTCCCCTTGATGTGAGATAAAGAGACTTGATGCAAACAGACAGAACCCAGTTCCAGTCTCCTCTTGGGAGGAGTGAAGACCTTTTTTGCATCGGGACAAATTCATTCCTGCCATAAGGCTTTTTACTCGAGTGGAATTATGGCAGGGATGAAAACAGGTCATCTTGTTTTGTACTGCGTGCTTCATGTCAGTGATGAAATAAACCGGGTCCCAAAGGGGAGGTGATAAAAAATCAGCCCTTGTGCTTTTTTGTGATTTGTTTTAAACTATAAAACCTCCTAATGCTTAGTTTTTAAAATATATCGGTTTATCACTGACTTATGCAACAGCCTGTGCAATGACAACTAAAAGCTTTTCATGGAAAATAAAACACACTCTGAAATCATCCAGACCCAGCAAAGCACACGTATCACAGACCTTACAAAGAAACCTGAAATCACCTGTTTTAAGCAGCCAACTGGAAGGAGAAAAAAGACCAAAACAACAAAACCCAGGCTTCTAATCATTCTTTGTATCTCCCTTTTCTTCTGCTTGATTTGAGATGCTTTAATGAGGCCTCATTCTCAACCGAGTGCGGTACCTGCTCGCTGGGAATCAGGCACATCACAGCCCTCACCCAAAGGCGTTCAGGGGAATATTCAAGGACCTCAGGCACGGCTGAATATTTATTTGATGACTCTATCCCGGTCTGAACTGCAGTTTTTGTAACGTGACTATCTCTTTTGTACTACTCGGAATATATTTACAGTACTCCATAGTAATGGTTGCAAATGCTGCAGTCACACTCGCATGCAGAGCCGGCTGCGTGGCTTTGATCATCCCATTATTTGGGTTATTTTACGACAGTTTTAAATGGCCGAGAACTGCACAGGGATGACTCAATGGCATCATTAGCCATGAACAGCAAGTCCGTGTTAACAAGCCCTAACTACCCCCGAACAATGTAAACAGGAAGCCTGGTGCTGGAAATTCATTCTGATGATTTCCACTCCTCTGGCAGGTCACAAAGAGAGTCACAAATTAAAAAACGTCTTCACTAAGTGCCAGCTAGGAGTTTAACTGTTGCTGGACCTAAAGAATAGATGTTTTCAGCCATTCTGAAAGGTATTTCATGTCGTCGTTCACAACAGAATTAGGTGAAAAATGTCCCAGCATTTTAATTTACTTGTTGCATTAAAAGCTCCCAGTGATATGCCTGCCATATTGCGCAAAATAAATAAATATTAAAACCCACTTCAAAATCTTTAGCACTTTCTTAAATGTGGTTATAAGCATAACAACCTTGGTTCTATATTTCCATGAGTTCAGAGGGAAGTGACTGTGACTGAAAGGCTGCCAGGGATTGCTCTCCACTACCCAGTTTATTCAGCAGGGTAAGCACATGGCCTAAACTCTTCGATAATAAGGATTCTCTGGAAAAAAAACCACCTTAAATCCCAAATTCTGGCTATATATGCAGTGTTGTAGAATGCTATGTGTTTGCAGGGTTTGGGTGTTTGATTATTTGGGGGTTTTTGTTTGTTTCTTTTGTTGCTGCTCTGATTTATCCCCAGAATCTTCCCAACAAGTGCCCGGGAGAGAGCCCTAAGGCAACATAAAAACCCCAATTTTCCACTGTACATCCCAGGCAGATTGATACAATCTATAGTGCAGAAAAAATTGTGCCAATAATTATACTGGATTTCACGTGAAGGCAACCTCCGTAGGAACAAGAGAACAAATCAAACGAAAACACAGCAATCTGAACAAACGTTTCCAGTACTAGAAAGTGTAAGGTGAGCAAATTGCTGCCCTCGGGACAAGGTGAAAACCCCTGGCCCCCCTTTGCAAAGCAAACAAACAGCAGGTTTCCACCAAGGGAGAACATGTTGTCAGCCACCCCCTTTTCTGAGGTTGCCTTAGCGGTGTTTTCCTCCTGGCAGGAGCTCCCCTGGTGGCTCCCAGCTCCTGCCAGCGAGGCTGAGCTCTCCTGTGCCCACCCCTGCCCACCTTGCTCACAGGCCCTCGAACCACTCAGTAAATGTTTACCTGGAGATGTTTTACACGTGGCTCAAACGTGGTGCTGCCCAAAGTTCCAAACCCAGCGAGGGGTTCAGTCTTTGGAGCCCTACGGGAGCCGCAGGTCTCAGGGAGCGGAGGCATTTCTCCCCAGGGAGATCACATTTTAAAGCGGCAGAAATCGGGGACTTTTTAAAAAGCTGGGCATAGCTGATTTCTTGAAGCTCGCACGCAAATCAATAATGCAAGGGGAAACGCGATGCAGAAAATTTGAAATGTACCATCCAGGTTAACAGTGCCCAGCTGGGACAGACTGCAAATCTGTGTGTTCAGGACTGGCTCTCGTACGGATTTCTTAAGTGGGCTGAAAAACACAGCCAAGCACCACCAAAGCTTGTACCAGAGTTGTAGCTGGATTTTTTTTTGCCTTGATGAAGAAACTATTTCACTTTGATTTGAGAGTTTCTTTATAGCTTTTGAGTGGCAGGCAGCCCTTTACATTATTAATAAATGTTTTGAATTTAAAGTCTTTAAACTAAAAAGTTTTTTTTGGGAGGAGCTTTGAAAAACCAAGAAATAAAGGAACTCATCGTAACACTAATAAGATAAAGCTGCTTTTCTCACACTGCACTTTGGTTTAATGTGTCAGAGTCATGATTTTAATCACAAATTCTATCTAATGTTGAAATAAATGCCGAGGATGATGACTAGAGGAGCTCTGTCTTTATAAATCTCCCATCAAATAAAGTAGGAAGGTGAAAGTCAGAAGGGTGTAAAGGAGGAATCAGTTCATCACCTCAGAACAGAACTCGGTCCTGCGGAGAGGCCAAGCCCAGGCAGAGCAGTGGGGAGGAAGGAGCTGGTCCAGCCTCCAGCACCGGTGGAAAAGCTCTTCTGGAAGGGCACAGAAGCAAATCAGTGTACAAGGATGTGAGATGCTGCCTCCGGCCCCAGGGAATTCCTCCAGATCTGCCGCTATTTTATTTATTGATTGGAGTGCCTTTACTCAATAAATAGACAGACTCGGTGCAGGGAAGAGTTTCCTTTCCCCCAGAGGTCAGAAAGCAGCAAAAGATCTGCTTGTGCTCCAAGCCGTGACCACAGCCCGAGCCCAGGCAGCTGTGCTGGTCCAGAACTGATTTCACCCGCATGAAATCCTCCCTCCGGGCACAGTGACAGCACACACAGACAGAAAAACCACCCAGCTATTGATGGAACCGCAGAGGTACAGTAGAACTGTCTCCAGGAGAGCGGGAGATTCTGCAGAACGTGGGCACAGCTGGGGTGAGCAGCGGAGCTGGGGACAGCTGAGCAAAGGCATCAGGGCCAGGTGAGTTTGGAATGGCTCCGGGTGAAAGGACTGAAGGGGACCTCAGAGCAGCCCCACGCTCTCTTTCCTTGGCTGCTGCCATCTCCTACCTACAGGGGAGCAAAATAAAGGCAGGGGACGGGCCCACGTCTGTCTCAGGGAGGGCAAGGGTGTGAGGTGGAACCAACAGCCCTCCCTTGCTCAGTGCTGGCTTTACTCCTAGAGCTGCTAGCAGATGGGGCTGGCAACTGCTCCTGCTGCTGCAGAGAGCCCTCCTGATCGCTCTGCCCCCCGATCAGCTCCTCTGTGTCCCCCTAACTGCTCCTGATCACTCTCCTCCCCACATCAGCTCCTCTGTGTCCCCCTTACAGCTCCTGATCACTCTGCCCCCACACCAGCCCCTCTGTGTCCCCCTTACAGCTCCTGCTGCTGCAAAGAGCCCTCCTGATCGCTCTGCCCCCCGATCAGNCCTCTGTGTCCCCCTAACTGCTCCTGATCACTCTCCTCCCCACACCAGCTCCTCTGTGTCCCCCTAACTGCTCCTGATCACTCTGCCCCCACACCAGCCCCTCTGTGTCCCCTCTCCCGCGGCTCCTTTGCCTGCAGCAGAGGTAATGGAGAGCAGGGCACAAAGGGTGCTTGGGCAGCTGGAGTCCCCCTGCCCAGGGAGCCAGATGTCCCTGCACGCTCTGAATCTGCCTCCGGCACCCTCTGCTCCCCGGCATGGATTCACTGGGATGTCACCCTGGACACCGGCACGGTGTTTGGAGGGCAGGAAGGAGAGATTTTCAGTGGCTGTAGGGCAGGAAACACAGAGGATGTGTCACCCAGCAAACCTGCAGTGGGCTTTGCAAGGGGACCCGGTTTCCCAAATGGAAAATGGGCATTGCCCATCACCCCTGCTCGCCACCCGGGCTGGGATCGTACACTAGGAACTCATCAGTGAGGCACAAGGTCCGTTTTCGGAGATTTCTACTGGAAAAACGCCTGTCAGCTGTCATTCCCCTTCGTGGGGTCACTGGGAAACCTCCTAGGGATGCGCAGCAAAGTTTCTAAGTTGCTTGCATGGCAGCAGGAGTGTGAGCAGCAACCAAAGGCCCCAGCCCACTGCAAACCCTGTCAGTAAAAGTCAAATTTCTTGATTCTGCTCAAGCAACACGTGGCAGGACCAGATCCATTCCTGTCAGAGCAGGGCTGGCGTTTGACACGCAGGAAGTTCGCATTGTGGTAACGTAAAATCTTAATGCACAGTAATAAATACCCTGGGAATAATTTAATAATATGTTTTGCTTCACCATAAATTGACAGGAACCGGTGAATTAAACAGCCCTCTCTAGGTCTTTTCACATGATAACTCTCTTAATAATTGCGGAGTATTTCAACTTTCACAACATAAGGGTTTTGTAAAGTACATTTTAACTTTAAAGAGCCTCAGTGTTTATGCAGGGTTTATACAGATTGATCTGCAGTAATCTATCTAGAGTTCTTTGCCTTGATGAGAGATATTTGAAGTGGTCCTTACTGTATTCTGAAGCTTCACCCATTGCATAAAGAGCTACTTCTGAAAAAGCCCATGATGTACTGGGTAAAACATCAAGAGCAATTAGATTTAGCGAAATTATTCAGAAGAGGGCCGAGATCAAATAAACATTGCTTTTCCACAGCAGAGGGGAACAGTCTCTCCCTTTTTGCCTAACAACGAGGTACTGACAGCGGTGTTGCAAGCAGGATGGGGCCGGGCTTTGATCTCTGCAGGAGGCTCGTGTTAACCACCACCGAGAGCTGTCTGCAAGCCCACAGGTCAAGCAGGTATTTTTAGTCCTATTTTCAAGATGTAGAAACATACTTTCTCTCATTTCAACAGCCGGGCTATTCATTTTGGGCTGGGGAGGGAGGGGGAACTGCAGACAGATATATTGTTGAGATAAATCAAAACAAAGGAGACATTCGATATTTATCCATTAAGGAAATATAGAATACTTCCTGTGTAACAGAATCCCTCCCACCCATTTCAATGGCTGTACCCCTCATAAAAGTTAACAGGGAAGAATTAAGGAACAACATTCCACAGTAACAGTCCTAAACACCCCAATAACACCTTAAATTGAGCATTTTGGATGATTGCTGCAGAGCATTTCAGTGGTCATTGAAAAAAACTAAACAGAATCATTTAAAATTTGTAATACTGCCAGGATCAGAACAAGCTGCTGTTTAATCCAACAAATAAAGATAAAATAAAAACAGGAATAGAGACATTAATTCTTGGCTTTTACTGCCGCTGAGTATGATTTGAGTTCGTCAGGGCAGCCTTAATGACCAAGCAAGAGTGAATCCCACCTCATCTTCCCCCCTGCCTGTTCCCCAAGGACCCGAGCAGGAGACAGAGGCTCCACCTGTTTCCTGCTTCCCCCTGCACAGGTCTGGGTTAAAGGGTTCTGGTGAAAGCCCTGCTGGAAATAGCCTGCGTGTGGTTATGCCCCCGAGCCTGCAAAACTTGCACACAAGAGATTCCCACCGACTTGGATGGGAATTTTGTGCCTAATCATTTCAGTGTCTGACCACAAAAACCATAATTGGAATTAAAACATCAACCGAATTGTTAAAAATCCAGAACCTTGGCACCAAGATAATATGGTTTAACTTGAGGCTGAATGCATGACATTTACATCTATACACTATTGCATGTGATCCCGGGCGTTTTAGTAGATTTTCATTTACTTCACAGAAAGAATAAATTAAACGTTGCCCTAAATGATGTAGTAAGGATACTGTGAACACATACCTTAAATCAAAGCAAATTGCCCCCCAACACCCACTCACCCATGAAAATTATTTTTAAAAGCACAGTGCAAGCCACAACTTTTTCCTGGTATTTATTATAAAAGCTTTCTTTCTCCTCATGTTTGATGTAACTATAAAAGACAAAAATGTTTTGTTAGCAGAGCTCAACCTTTGGCAGCCAGCAAAGTGACCAAATTTCCTACCAGCAAGTTCAGTTACTCCTGTGTTTACCAATGTGCTCGTTTCCCACCATCCCCCCGGGAGGAGAGAACGTCCCTGTGCAGATGTTCCATGTTATAATTGGGCAGCATTCAGCAGAAATGCCATCAGTGACACAACACTTTAACAATAAAAGAAAATGAAACAGACATCACAGGGGACTCCCATTTCAAAGCAAACCTTCAAGGATCTGAACAGGAAGCATATTTTCCATATTACAACTTCTCATTTAAATTACAAAAGTACATTGGCATTTATTTCCTTAACAGATGAGTTTATCACCAGTTTAGCAATGAGTATCAATGGCAACTGAAATTACAGTTCCTTTCCTACTGAGCTCCTTTTGATAAGCCCTTTCCTTACAGCCTCATACAGATTTCTTTTATTCTGACTGGAACATCCAACGTTTTGCATGAATGTATCTTTTCATTTTATTAAAAAGAGATGCTGCCGCAGCAGTTTTTTCTTCTGCAGGACAGCGAGAAGAGCCCATTCCAGGCTGGCCTTGTGCCAAGCGCCCCTCTCAGGCAGCGGTGCTGGGTGCCTGCTCTCGTGGCCCAGGAGAGCTGAGGGACAGGCAGAAGGGGCTGCACGACTCCTGTGTTTGCTGTTGGCTGCAGAAGCTGAGGTGGCAGCGTGACAAGTCCCAGGACTGCACCCCAGGCTCAGGGAACCTGTGCTGAGAGGTTTTCCTGAGCCTGAATGGTTCTGTTCAGGTGCCAGCAGCACGGCCAGGTACCAACAGTTGTTTTTTCTAACCACTGTGGCCACCCACTCGGGAATCTCAGGCTCCCCAGGGAAGTCTCCTCTGAATCCCCTCACTGATAACCAGCCCTGTGGAGACCCAACATGCTGGAAAAGCTGGAAAAGCAATCCCACAAACTAATACGGGGGGAAAAAGTTCTAGAGGTATGTGTAACACATTATGAATCCAGGTTTTGGTCTCAGATCCGCATTGGGTAACTCCTACTACCTTTAATCACGTAAGAATGCCGAGAAATTCAGAAACTGAGCAAAATTCAGCTGCATCCCATCAGCTTCATCCAGAAGACGAGCAAATCTGGCTTTTCTACATTCTCTGCCAGGATTTATAGGGTGGTGCTCCCTGCCCTGCTCAGGGACACCTTAGCAGGAGCCTGTCGAGGTGGGTAGCAGGGGCAGACTGCAGGGCAGCTCTGGGGAGCTCTGGGGCAGCTCCGGGGCAGCTCGGGGGCGGTCTGGGGCATCTCTGGGGCAGCTCTGGGGCAGCTCCGGGGCAGCTCTGGGGCAGCTCTGGGCAGCTCTAGGGCAGCTCCGGGGCATCTCTGGGGCATCTCTGGGGCAGCTCCGGGGCAGC